>ONZH01000428.1:0-48889 GCA_900303285.1 Rhinella marina
CTGATAAGAACAGATACTAACTTGATGTCACTGCAGTGCCAGCATGAGCAGTGGTGTCACCTGCAGGCGGTGATGGACCTTCGTTGCCTATTGGGTGCTTCCTAACATGTGATGGCATGTGCCTCGCCTTTCTTGGTCTGGGTGAGCACAATTGCCATGAGGGTAACCACCAGGCTGTTGCCTAGAATTTGGGTAATGGTGGGATAGGCAGCCTCAGAGCATCCATAATGCTGCCCTGCTGTTTCCTGTCCATTTCCGTGGTGTTTCCATCATTTTCTGATGTTTCCAGGTTTTCACCCAGCCTTCCCTAGGCAGAGCCTTGGTCCCCCGCAAAAATGCTCGAGTCTCCATTGACTTCAATGGGTTCGTTATTCCGAAACGAGCATCGGGAAAAGTTCGAGAACGAGCACCCGAGCATTTTAGTGCTCGCTCATCCTAACCTTATGAGATGAGCGAGTAGTGGAAATATTCGAGTTCGAAATTCGATTCGAATAGACCGCGAAATTCGACTATTCGACCGAATATCGAATCCCATTAAAGTCTATGGGAAAAAAATGCTCGCCACTTGGAAATCTCAATTCGACCACTTGGAGGTCACCAAGTCCACCCTGAAACCTCAGAAAAGGATGCCAACACTGCTGGAATGCAACTGGGACAGCAGGGGAAGCATGTCTGGGTGCATATAACGCGCCCAAGTCGCACTATTACGCCACTATCACAGCCTCTCAACAATACACTCCAAAGACAATATAACCTCTCTGTAAAGTGAGACCATACAAGGAAACCTTCTTTCCTCTACATTGCCATGGACCCCAAGCCAAACTAGACAAAAAGAAGATAAAATTCTGCACCCCTTAAAATCACGTTGCCTATGACAACCACAGATGGCATAGGCAAGGGGGAAAGCAAATAGACCCCACCCCTAATTGTCATTGTGTGTGTGTGTGAGATGTGGTCAGACATGTCTTCTTTAAAATGTAAAAACAACTCAAACACATGCAGAAGCCTTAAAATGCCCAAATTGTTGGCGCTTGAGATGTCAGTGACCCGACCTGGCCCAGTGTCATGTCTAGCAGGTAAAGCAGTGGGGATGTTGAGGGATGCGTAGGACCGCAAAAGGCAGGAAGAGGCCGTGGGCTGGCCAGAGGCTCATGGAAAATTTTGTGGAGGCCCAAGAGGTGAGACGTCTTAAAAATTGTGTGGAGGCTAAAGAGGTGAGACCTCTTAAAAATTATGTGGAGGCCCAAGAGCTGAGACCTCTTAAAAATTATGTGGAGGCCCAAGAGGTGAGACCTCTTAAAAATTATGTGGAGGCCAAGAGGTGAGACGTCTTAAAAATTGTGTGGAGGCTAAAGAGGTGAGACCTCTTAAAAATTATGTGGAGGCCCAAGAGGTGAGACCTCTTAAAAATTATGTGGAGGCCCAAGAGGTGAGACCTCTTAAACATTTTGTGGAGGCCCAAGAGGTGAGACCTCTTAAAAATTATGTGGAGGCCCAAGAGGTGAGACCTGTTAAAAATTGTGTGGAGGCTAAAGAGGTGAGACCTCTTAAAAATTGTTTGTAGGCCCAAGAGGTGAGACCTCTTAAAAATTATGTGGAGGCCCAAGAGGTGAGACCTCTTAAAAATTATGTGGAGGCCAAAGAGGTGAGACCTCTTAAAAATTGTGTGGAGGCTAAAGAGGTGAGACCTGTTAAAAATTTTGTGGAGGCCCAAGAGGTGAGACCTTGATAAAATTTTGTGGAGGCCCAAGAGGTGAGACCTGTTAAAAATTTTGTGGAGGCCCAAGAGGTGAGACCTTGATAAAATTATGTGGAGGCCAAGAGGTGAGACTGTTAAAAATTTTGTGGAGGCCCAAGAGGTGAGACCTGTTAAAAATTTTGTGGAGGCCCAAGAGGTGAGACCTTAAATTTGTGGAGGCCAAGAGTGAGACCTGTTAAAATTTTGTGGAGGCCCAAGAGGTGAGACCTTGATAAAAATTTTGTGGAGGCCCAAGAGGTGAGACCTTGTAAAATTTTGTGGAGGCCCAAGAGGTGAGACCTGTTAAAATTTGTGGAGGCCCAAGAGGTGAGACCTCTTAAAATTTTGTGGAGGCCCAAGAGGTGAGACCTGTTAAAAATTTTGTGGAGGCCCAAGAGTGAGACTTTAAAATTTGTGGAGGCCCAAGAGGTGAGACCTGTTTAAAATTTTGTGGAGGCCAAGAGGTGAGACCTTGATAAAATTTTTTGGAGGCCCAAGAGGTGAGAGTTAAAAATTAAAATTTGTGGAGGCCCAAGAGGTGAGACTTGATAAAATTTTGGGAGGCCAAGAGTGAGACCTCTTAAACATTTTGTGGAGCCCAAGAGGTGAGACTGTTAAAAATTTTTGTGGAGGCCAAGAGGTGAACTAGATAAAAATTTTGTGGGGCCCAAAGGTGAGACCTCTAAACATTTTGTGGAGGCCCAAGAGGTGAGACCTTTAAAAATTATGTGGAGGCCCAAGCGGTGAGAACTCTAAAAATTATGTGAGGCCCAAGAGTGAGACCTCTTAAAATTATGTGGAGGCCAAGAGGTGAGACCTCTAAACATTTTGTGGAGGCCCAAGAGGTGAGACCTCTTAAACATTTTGTGGAGGCCCAAGAGGTGAGAGTGGAGGCCAAGAGGTGAGACCTCTTAAACATTATGAGACCTGGGAGGCCCAAGGTGAGGTGAGACGTCTTAAAAATTGTGTGGAGGCAAAGAGGTGAGACCTCTTAAAATTAGTGGAGGCCCAAGAGGTGGAGACCTCTTAAACATTTGTGGAGGCCCAAGAGGTGAGACCTGTTAAAAATTTTGTGGAGGCCAAGAGGTGAGACCTTGATAAAATTTTGTGAGGCCCAAGAGGTGAGACTCTTAAACATTTTGTGGAGGCCCAAGAGGTGAGACCTCTTAAACATTTTGTGGAGGCCCAAGGGTGAGAACCTGTTAAAAATTTTGTGGAGGCCCAAGAGGTGAGACTTGATAAAATTTTGTGGAGGCCCAAGAGGTGGAGCCATAAAATATATAAATTTTTCTTATTTACGGGAATTCTACGGCGGTTTAAGGAGGAGGAGGTGGAGGAGGAAATGACTTCATACAATGGCACTCACTTTTGGCTGCTTTCCACTGTTGGAGAAGCAAAGTCCGGGTCAATCCACTTGCTGTTCATTTTGATTAGCGTCAGCCTGTCGGCACTGTCGGTTGACAGGCGGCTGCGCTTATCGGTTATAATGCCCCCGGCTGCGCTGAACACCCTTTCTGATAGCACGCTGGCGGCAGGGCAGGCAAGCACCTCCAAGGCGTACAGGGACAGTTCCAGCCACGTGTCCAACTTGGAGACCCAGTAAGTGTAGGACGCCGAGGGATCGGGGAGGACAGGGGTACGGTCTGCCAGGTACTCCCGCAACATCCGCCGATACTTGTCCCTCCTGCTGATAGCGGGCCCCGCAGTGATGGAAGTTGCACGAGGGGGTGCCATGAACGTGTCCCACACCTTGGAGAGTGTTCCCCTGGTGGCTGTGGGCCTGATTGATGTTGTGGGACTCTGGGAGACCCTCTCCTCTCTGCCGCCAGCGATGGTGGGTGGGAAAATCTCCATCATGTTCTGCACGAGTTCCCTCTGGTATTCCAGCAATCGATTCGTCCTCTCCTCTACCGGAATAAAAGAGGAGACGTTATCTTTATACCGGGGGTCCAGGAGTGCGAAGACCCAGTACAGTTTGTTCTCCACTATCCGGACAACACGTGTGTCCCGGGAAAAGCAGCCCAGCATGAAGTCAGCCATGTGTGCCAGACTCTGAATAGGCATGACGTCACTGCCCCCACCAGAAGGATCACTTGCCATTTCCTCCTCTTCCTCTTCCGCCTCCTCTCCGCCCCATCCGCGCTGAACCAATGGGACGCACACAGCCTGACTGCTACCCTCGCCGCCAGCATCCTCCTCCTCTTCCACAGCCACCTCCACGTCGTCCTCCTCCTCCTCATCCTCCTCCTCCTCCTGCAACTGCCACCGAGAAGCAGACAAAAGTGTGGTCTGACTGTGTAGCTCCGTTGCGTCTCCTCCTACCCCCGTCTCCTCTGCGTGCAATGCGTTCTCCCTTATTGCGATGAGCGATTCTTTAAGGACGCATAGGAGCGGGATGGTTACGCTCACTATAGCGTCCTCGCTGCTGACCTTCTTGGTGGACTCCTCAAAGATACGCAGTACATCGCATATGTCTGCCATCCATGGCCACTCGTGGTTGGCAAACTGAGGGAGCTGAGTTGGAGGCACGCGTGGATTCATAATCTGGTACTCCATCAATGCTCTCTGCTGCTCACACACCCTGGCCAACATGGAATAGGTGGAATTCCAGCGAGTCGGCAGGTCGCACAACAGCCGATGTTCAGGCAAATGGAGGCGTTGCTGGAGTTTTTTTAAGCTAGCAGCAGCTACAGTTGACTTCCGAAAGTGAGCGCACAAGCGCCGCACTTTCACCAGTAGCTCTGCCAGGTTGGGGTAAGTCTTTAGAAATTTTTGGACTACCAGATTAAAAACGTGGGCCAGGCATGGTACGTGATTGAGTTCGGCAAGCTCCAGAGCCGCCACCAGGTTACGGCCGTTATCGCACACGACCATGCCTGGTCCTAGCTGCAGCGGCGACAGCCACATCTCCGTCTGCTGCAATATGGCGTCCCTCACCTCTGGGGCGCTGTGCTTCCTGTCGCCCAAGCTGATGAGCTTAAGCACCGCCTGCTGACGTCTCCCCGCGCCAGTGCTGCAACGCTTCCAGCTAGCGGCTGAGGGCGATGTTAAGGCAGAGGAGGAGGAGGAGGAAGAGGAGGGGGGTGTATCAGAACCCATGCTGGCAATCTTGGGCGGGGGTGGTAGGTAGGCCGTCTCTGTTTGCGACCCCGTCCCCGCTTCCACAACATTCACCCAGTGTGCCGTCAAAGAAATGTATCGTCCCTGGCCGCAAGCGCTTGTCCACGAGTCGGTGGTCAAGTGGACCTTTGCGCTGACTGCGTACCTCAGGGCCCGCCTGATGTTACGCGACACGTGCTGGTGCAGGGCGGGGACGGCACTCCGGGAAAAGTAGTGGCGGCTGGGGACGGAATAGCGAGGTGCGGCAGCCGCCATCAGGTCGCGGAAGGCCTGCGTCTCCACAAGCCTAAACGGCAACATCTCCAGGGCCAGCAGTTTGGAGATGTGGCAGTTTAAGGCTTGGGCTTGGGGGTGACTCGAGGCGTACTTCCGCCTGCGGTCGAACGCCTGCGAGATGGACAGTTGTTGGGACGAGGAGTGTGAAGGTGCAGGCGAAGAGGCGGGGGAAGGGGAGGCTGAAGGAGAAGGCCCCAAAGTAGCCGAGGCAGAGGCAGATGTGGAGGTGTCCTGGCTGGAGGTCTGGACCGCAGTGGCAGCACACAACAAAGGGGAAGAGGCAGTGGCAGCAAGACCGGGCGCAGGTTGTATTGCGTTTGCTCTCTCCCACTCAGCCCAGTGCTTGAATTCCAAGTGACGCCGCATGCCTGAGGTGGTCAGATTGCTCTTCTCAGAGCCCCTACTCAGTTTTGAGTGGCAGAGTGTGCAAACCGCGCTCAGTTTGTCATCCGCACAAACATTAAAAAATCTCCACACCACAGAAGTACGAGGCCTCGATGGGGGAGCTTCGCGCGACTGCCCGCTGCCGGGAACAGCTTCGGCCCTGCTGGCTGTGGCCTCACTTCTCTGTCTGGACTGTCCTCTGCCTATGGACATCCCTCTGCCTGTGGACATCCCTCTGCCTCTGGACATCCCTCTGCCTCTGGACATCCCTCTGCCTCTTGCTGCCTTTTTCGGTGCTGCGCAGACCACCACCTCTCCACTGCTTTCCTCGCTGGACATCACCCCTGGCCAAGTGGGGTCGGTCATTTCGTCATCCACCACCTCCTCTTCCACTTCCTCACTCTGCTCCTCCTGCTGCCCACTGGACATTCCAACAGCCTCCCTTGATGGCAACTGCGTCTCATCATCATCATCGCTCATGATAACAGATGCTGGCTCAGGGTCCACATCAGCAGGAGATGGCGAAAACTCAAGTGTTTGGGCATCACTACAAACAAATTCCTCTGCTAGCTCCTGGGATTCTTCCGGCACATCTGAAAAAGGACCCGAAAAGAGCTCCTGGGAGGGGTCAATGGTGGGATGACTCTGTTGGCCAGGTGTGGAGGAAGGAGGGTCAGAGTGAGACTGTGTGGATGACTGGCTGGTGGACAACTGTGTGGAAGCGCTATCGGCTATCCATTGCACCACCTGTTCAACCTGCTCAGGCCTCAACAGCGGTGTAACCCGCCCCCTGCTTAACTGTCCCATAAAGGCAGGGATTCTGGATGAGCGGGATCCTGGCTGACCCTCACCAGCACGCATTGTATCCCCACTGGCTTCAACAAGGCCCCCAACAGCATTTCCGCGCCCCCGTCCTCGTCCACGTCCTATTCCGCTAGCCCCCCTCCGCATTTTATTTTTTTTTGGTTACAATATTTTGCCTTCACAGCCGTGAAATTATTTTGCAAGAGAACGCACAGTACAGTTGCCAATTATAAGGCCTATATATTTTATAGTTCAAGGTACACAGCCGTGTACTAACTGTTCAGACGGTGGGTATTAACACCAGGTATTTAAATTAGTTTGCAAGAGAACGCACAGTACAGTTGCCAATTATAAGGCCTATATATTTTATAGTTCAAGGTACACAGCCGTGTACTAACTGTTCAGACGGTGGGTATTAACACCAGGTATTTAAATTAGTTTGCAAGAGAACGCACAGTACAGTTGCCAATTATAAGGCCTATATATTTTATAGTTCAAGGTACACAGCCGTGTACTAACTGTTCAGACGGTGGGTATTAACACCAGGTATTTAAATTAGTTTGCAAGAGAACGCACAGTACAGTTGCCAATTATAAGGCCTATATATTTTATAGTTCAAGGTACACAGCCGTGTACTAACTGTTCAGACGGTGGGTATTAACACCAGGTATTTAAATTAGTTTGCAAGAGAACGCACAGTACAGTTGCCAATTATAAGGCCTATATATTTTATAGTTCAAGGTACACAGCCGTGTACTAACTGTTCAGACGGTGGGTATTAACACCAGGTATTTAAATTAGTTTGCAAGAGAACGCACAGTACAGTTGCCAATTATAAGGCCTATATATTTTATAGTTCAAGGTACACAGCCGTGTACTAACTGTTCAGACGGTGGGTATTAACACCAGGTATTTAAATTATTTTGCAAGAGAACGCACAGTACAGTTGCCAATTATAAGGCCTATATATTTTATAGTTCAAGGTACACAGCCGTGTACTAACTGTTCAGACGGTGGGTATTAACACCAGGTATTTAAATTATTTTGCAAGAGAACGCACAGTACAGTTGCCAATTATAAGGCCTATATATTTTATAGTTCAAGGTACACAGCCGTGTACTAACTGTTCAGACGGTGGGTATTAACACCAGGTATTTAAATTAGTTTGCAAGAGAACGCACAGTACAGTTGCCAATTATAAGGCCTATATATTTTATAGTTCAAGGTACACAGCCGTGTACTAACTGTTCAGACGGTGGGTATTAACACCAGGTATTTAAATTATTTTGCAAGAGAACGCACAGTACAGTTGCCAATTATAAGGCCTATATATTTTATAGTTCAAGGTACACAGCCGTGTACTAACTGTTCAGACGGTGGGTATTAACACCAGGTATTTAAATTAGTTTTGCAAGAGAACGCACAGTACAGTTGCCAATTATAAGGCCTATATATTTTATAGTTCAAGGTACACAGCCGTGTACTAACTGTTCAGACGGTGGGTATTAACACAGGTATTTAAATTATTTTGCAAGAGAACGCACAGTACAGTTGCCAATTATAAGGCCTATATATTTTATAGTTCAAGGTACACAGCCGTGTACTAACTGTTCAGACGGTGGGTATTAACACCAGGTATTTAAATTATTTGCAAGAGAACGCACAGTACAGTTGCCAATTATAAGGCCTATATATTTTATAGTTCAAGGTACACAGCCGTGTACTAACTGTTCAGACGGTGGGTATTAACACCAGGTATTTAAATTATTTTGCAAGAGAACGCACAGTACAGTTGCCAATTATAGGCCTATATATTTTATAGTTCAAGTACACAGCCGTGTAGTAACGTCAGACGGTGTGTATTAACACCAGGTATTAAATTAGTTTGCAGAGAACGCACAGTACAGTTGCCATTTAAGGCCTATTATTTTATAGTTCAAGGTACACAGCGTGTACTAACTGTTCAGAGGTGTGTATTAACACCAAGTATTTAAATTAGTTTGCAAGAGAACGCACAGTACAGTTGCCAATTATAAGGCCTATATATTTTTAGTTCAAGGTACACAGCCGTGTACTAACTGTTCAGACGGTGTGTATTAACACCAGTATTTAAATTAGTTTGCAAGAAGAACGCACAGTACTTTGCCAATTAAGGCCTATATATTTTATAGTTCAAGGTACACAGCCGTGTACTAATGTTCAGACAGGTGTGTATTAACACAGGTATTTAAATTAGTTTGCAAGAGAACGACAGTACAGTTGCCAATTATAAGGCCTATATATTTTATAGTTCAAGGTACACAGCAGTAGTGCCAAATATAGTTTGGTATGTAGCAGAGCACCTAATACACCACTAATGCCTCTCTCTGTCCCTACTCCAGCAGCTATCCCTGAATACAGCAGCCGTTCTCTGTAAAGTCTATATTGTAGTAAAGCTATCACTGTACTGCACTATAGTAGCCCTGATAAGGGCTTTTAATCACGCTCCTGCCTGTCCAATAGCTAAAACCTGTCTCTCCCTTCTCCAGCCTCTGTCCCTGACTAAGTTCACGCAGCATATGCGTACGAGCAGGAAGAGCTGAGTTTTTAATATTTGAGGTCACATGGTTTTTCCAGCCAATCCATGTAGACGCCGTTTTCGCGCTGCCAGCGTGCTCAGCGTGCCTGTCATACCCCCCTGCATGGTGATTGGTGGAAAAAGAGCGCCAGGGAAGGTGGGAGGGGAAACGAATTCTAAGTGCGCCATCGCCGTTATACTCGAACAAAATCGAGTACGCCGAATAGCGTAGTATTCGATCGAATACCAGCTCGATAGAACACTACTCTCTCATCTCTAATCCTTATATATTCATAAAAATAGTATTTCCCTATAATACAGTTCTAGCTCATAAATTACAATTGCATAACTGAAATGTTGGTGGAACAGTTAATCCGGGTATCTGTCTGGTTTGATACCTTTTGTGGTATTTTGGATCTCCTGAGCTGTGCGTCGATCACAGGATCAGAAAGAGCATTATTGGTGACCAGAAACAGGTAACAACATTTTTGGTACCATCCACCATTCTAGAAGTGAAAACCAGTTAAAGGGGATTTCACTGACAATAGCTGGTATTAACTTAATTTTCAGTAATACATTTTCCTGAGATGTAGGGGTTTCTTCTCCAAGTTCCTTGGTTAAACACAGCTTCTGTTGATTATGGTGTATAATGTTTAGGTTATCAGCTTCTTTTGATTATGGTGTACAATGTTTTGGTTATCATCACCCTGTTTATTTATTTGATATTTCAGCAGTTGGTATTGCTTGGATCTCGTAGGGCACAGATTCCCATCTATTTTTCAGTTTATTTGACCCTTGCTGTTGTTTTCGTAACCATACGTGATCTCCCACACATAGTGGTTTAGCCTCAGCTTTGGCATTATAGTCACCCATTTGTTGTTTGGTTATTTGTTGGATCAATTTGAGACGCCTCAGTTGCTCTTTTGCCCAGTCAGTTTGTGGTAACGGGTTGTTATCATGGTCAGTTGGCATATTAAGCAATATGTTGGCCGGCAACCAACTTTTGTGTCCAAAATTAACATATTGTATAGTGTGTTTGCTTGGTTGAACATTTTGGTGTATGGTTATGTAGCAAAGTCAAATTAGATACCTATGTCAGCCATTTTGCTTTCTTACACTCTGGCAATTTACTCAATAGATTTATTCTGTTTTAGTTCTTTTTTTTCACATAATTGCATTGTGGGTGATAGGCAGTCATACATATTTTTTATATTGTACAATGTGCACATTTCTTGGAATAATTGTGACTCAGATGCTAAGCCCTGGTCAGTCACAATCTTTTCTGGTGGTCTGTGGACCTCAATAGACCTCTTTTCAAACAAATCAACATTGGCTTGTGGTGATAAGTCTTTTACTGGTACTGTATCTATTTGCTATAATTGTCAGTGATTGTTAGAGCGTACACATACCCATCTCGACTGGGTCTTAATTTAATATGGTCCAATGCAGCAAGCTCAAATGGCCTATGACTCTCAGTTGGATGCAGGGATGTTTTTGTCTGGGCTGGTCATCTCTATTGATGGCACAAAAAGTACACTCAGGACACCATTTTTCTATGTCATCTTGCATTCCAACAAAAAAAAAATCTCTGTCTGATTTTTGCACCCAAAATGTCCTGATTGATTGCGGTACGCATCCAGGATCAGATGGGCATCCTGTTTGGGTGCTACAATCTGTTTAATATAGTCATGTGTCAGAGGATCAATAATGCAACGTTTGAGCTGACCCTTGTCATAAAAGTGGTGTTTTCTCTGTCTCAACAGTTTGAGTACCTCGGGGTCAGTGGTTTCTCTCTGATGTGGTGTAAAGCGTAATGTAATGTGGTTTTAAACACTTACCAGTTTTCTGCACAGTCTTTAGTTCCTGTAGCACTCACCAATGTTTGCAGAAACGTTTGGACCCAAGCAGTCCCCCTGAGGGTTGGTCCCCTGCCCCAGGAGACGCTTTAACTGCCTGTATTCATGCCCCACATGGCTAACTTTTTGACACTTATGACATGTAGGTCAGCTATTGGCATCAAACTGGTCAGTGGGTAATCAACCATAATTCCTAGGGTTAACGTTAGAGCCATAACTCGGACTACCCCTAGGGTACTAAATACCTCTGTCAGGCTTTCGGCCTTGTTTCATGCCCTGTACCTCTTTTTACAACACCAACATTTTTAGCAAGCTATAACACCAAATCTTTCAAGTTAACTTTAGTATTTTCATCACATTTCTTAACGTTAGACTATACAGGTGCTCTCCTTTGTTCCGACAAAATGGCACAATTATAACCTGGGTCTGAATCAGAGCCCAGTACCTTTACAGCAAGCTCCTTAAAGTCAAAGAACAGTATATCAGGGTGTTGTAATGCAAGAACTCAGAGCTGGGATTTTACAGCATCTAGTCTGGCATACTCTACAAACTGGTCTTTCAGAGTGTGGTCTGGGTCAAGTACCTCATGTGGACCCATGTGCTGGACGACTTACAGCAAAATCTCACAGGTTTTCACCCATCTTTTGTTCATGGCTAAAGAAATGCATTTTTAACTCTGATAATGTGTGCCTGTCAAACATGCTAGCAAGCCTTTCTAAAATTTGGTTAACAGTTAGCTTCTCAGTACTAGGCCATGATTTAACTTCCCTGAGGGCTGCTCCCTCCAACTAATCAATCATCATAGCAACTCTCTGTTCAGTGGCACTCATTTGATCTCTACAGTCTTTGAGGCCTGTAGGCGCTCCTCCATATTTTGGTAACGATGGTGTGCCAAAAAAGTATGGTACTGACAAGGATATAGTTGGAGAAGGGCTAGAGACCACAGAACTGGCAGGCATATCATGGTCTCTGTCTACTAGCATGGCAGCAAAGTATAGTAGCACAAAGAGGCAGTAACCCAGTCCCTCACTAGCAATTCTCTAGCTAGTAATGTAGGACACAGTCTCAGACCCCACAAGGGGAACACTTACAATTGTTGATGCTTATATGTTGCTGGTTCACCTCAGATATGGGTTACGACATTCCTGTTGTCACCACTGGCTGTCTTGATCCACTGGGGCTGGATACACAATGACTTGTTCTGGTTTTGCTTGACAGTATTCTGTTTGTGATGCCAAATTGCAGTGGCCATGTTTGGGGTGGCTCGAATGCTACCCTTGGTCTCCCAGACACCTTTGAAGTGTCACCACGTGTTGCTGTTCTGTGGAAGTGATGGTAAGGGGTGGTGCACCCCAATAGGAATTAAGTCCAGAGAGTCAGAGTCTGCAGTAAACCAGTGTGACTTCTAAAAACAATCAAGGACGGCAGATGCAGGGCATGGCAGATGCAGAACTGGAAACCGCTACAGGTAATGGGTATGCCCCCATTGCTCCTAGAGGTTCATTTGCATATATTAAAATATCACTTTTCTCAGCAATGTGGGCACATACAAACATAGGACCAACACAAGTGCCTTCAGCTGACAGGGGCACATGTAACAGGTCAGCCAATGTCATAAGTACAAATCTGCTGAGATGCCCTTTAAAAAGGAGCTGCTGTGGCCTTTTAATCCAAGTCGCTCACTGCGGTGTCTTTGTATGTTTAGTAGAGTGTGACTAGTCCCTTATTCATGAATTACAGAAAGAAGTGCAGATTTGAAGCACAAAGAGCTGCTCTTAGAAGTGACATACTGTGCAGCCAAGAAAAATGGAGACATCAAACAGTGCTGGATTTCTCAATATGTTTTTGTTGTTTCATTTTAGCTATCATACAGTCATATTGGAAAATGTCAGTATTTTTCTCTTTATTTGGAAAACTTTTTGGCAGGTGCATTATCAAAAGATTCCGAGTTGTAAAAAAGTATTTTTTGCACAATGACACACAGATTAAACTTATTATCGTATTATAAGTAACCGCATGATACCGGGAGCAGAATTAAGGAAACGTTACATCGTAAAATGCGTTCCTCGAACAAATTGCACAATTTAAGACATCACCATTTTGTCAAGAAAAACAGCAGGTTTGCCTTTTCTGTATGATTTGCTGTTATGCCCTTATATCAATTGAGTGTTTATGACCTGTAATGTGTCTACTTATTGTCTAAAACTAGTAGAAAATGCTTTTTCAGCATTAAAATAATTCTCCAAATGAATCACAGAAAAGGGAATGTGCTCAGTCTCTCAGTGTGACAGATGTTTAAAAAGAGCAGGAGAAAGGCAAGTACCATCTGGATGACTTGTCACTTCTGCAGATGGAAAATTGCGAGTTGATAATATCTATTAGTTGAAGAGTGTAAATCTGTTATAAGCTCTAAATAACATAATGCTAAATATCAAGCAGCATTGGTGACAAAAGGGGAAAAAAACAACAAAATCTGTTGGCGTGAATGGAATTTCTTGCCCAATTAAAAATATGGTATAACAAGATTTACTCACAGTAAAATATAGATAGTAAATTGTAAAGGCATTTTATGTGAAGATAATCGAGGCTGACAGCTAAGAAGGAAATGTAGCCCACGCAGAATGGAAGATGCCATTTTAAGGGATTAGTTTGTAATCATGAGTTGGCAGCGTAACATTAGAAAAGTGAAGTACTGTAGTTTTGGTTTGAGTCATATTGTTGGCTCATGGTGTGTTTATATGTATGGGTTGATATGGGGTTTTCATAACATTGGAAACTCAAGACTTTTTTTAGCAAATCTTATCACATCTCATTAGGCGGGAACCATTATGACTATACTCATAAGACAGACACCAAAAGTCCCCGAGGGCCTCACTGGCTCTAGTAGGGTCCATCGGGTATTCATTATGGTGTCCGTCATTTTGCCAGACAAAGTAATGCAACATGTTTTACTATTTTGTCCTAAACTGTTTATGAACATGCAATGGAGGCCATTGCTAACTGAACTGTCAATGCAGATGCAAACCTAGGCTTACTCTCTTGGTCTGAAACGTTCTTGATGGTTTGCTCTTTGCAAATGAACACTATTGAGAGCAATGATTTCCACTTTCAAATTACTACAAGGACATCATGGCTTTGCTTGAACACTAAGATGTATTTCTTAGAAAGTTCTCAACCAAGACCAATGTTGGCAGTGTAAGTTTCAACTAGTTGTTGCAGCTGTCCAACCAATAATCCCTGGTACACCTGTTCTGGCTTGTTTGCACAGTGAAAGGGATTTATATCTGGATAACGTGGTGGGCAGTAAGTTTCTCAACAGGGTCCAAACAAAGGTATTATAAGGGCTCTTTCACACAAGTGTTCCCCTTGTGGGAATCAAGCTCTATGTGAGAGAGGGATTGTGCATTCTGGCCTTACAGAAGTGCAGGGTGTCATCATGATTGATAATGCTGTGTGCCTCTGTGTGACCTTTCTGTAACAGAATCATACTGAAATAAAGCTGTCAGTATGATACCGTTACAGAAAGGTCAGGCAGTGGCACACAGCATTATCAATTATGATAATATCCTGCGCTTCTATAAGTCCAGAACGCTTGATACCTTTCTCACACAGAGCATGATTTCTGCAAGGGACACGTTAGTGCAAAAAAGCCTTAAAGGCTATGTACACCTTTGCAGTCAATTTTTTTTATGATTGCATTTAGCTTATTTTTGGCTAAAAATCACATTTTCAATTGGTCTATATTAAAAATATTGAGCTGTTCAGTCACAAAGGGTTAACTGTTTGTCAAGCTGGGTAACTGGTACTTTCACTTTCACTTTGTGCCGGTCATCTAATTACCCTTATCTGTAAACTACTGAGAGGTCATAAACACTTATTTAAGCCACATTCTTATCAGTAAGATAAGGATTGAGCTTATATGAGTGTTTATAAGGTCAGAGAGAAGAGATAAGCTGTCCATCTGCTCCTCAGATGATGGAATTGAGAAAAAAATCCACAGGTAGCTGGTATAGCATGTCAGCTCTGTACAGAAAAAGGGATTCCATATTGTTAATAAAGACCAATTGAAAAAGAGTTTTTTTGTAGGTCAAAATAAGTATAATGCAATAATGCAAAAAATTGCCCCCAAAGGTGTACATAGCCTTTAAGGCTACATAACTACAATCTCCAAATAATAAGACTGTCTTCTGGAAATCATACACAGAAGGAATAGTATGCCCTGTGGTGTAGTCTAGATACAGTGCCTAGCGAAAGTATTCGGCCCCCTGGAACTTTTCAACCTTTTGCCACATTTCAGGATTCAAACAAAAAGATATAACATTTTAAATATTTGGTGAAGAATCAACAACAAGTAAGCATTAATACTTTGTTGCGCCACCTTTTGCTGCGATTACAGCTGCAAGTCGCTTGGTGTATGTCTCTATCAGTTTTGCACATCTAGAGACTGAAATTCTTGCCCATTCAGCTTGAGCTCTTTGAGGTTGGATGGAGAGTGTTTGTGAACAGCAGTTTTCAGCTCTTTCCACATATTCTCAATTGGATTCAGGTCTGGACTTTGACTTGGCCATTCTAAGACCTGGATACGTTTATTTTTGAACCATTCCATTGTAGATTTTGCTTTGGGTTCATTGTCTTGTTGAAAGATAAATCTCCGTCCTAGTCTCAGGTCTTTTGCAGACTCCAGCAGGTTTTCATCCAGAATGGTCCTATATTTGGCTCCATCCATCTTCCCATCAATTTTAACCATCTTCCCTGACCCTGCTGATGAAAAGCAGGCCCAAACCATGATGCTGCCACCACCATGTTTGACAGTGGGGATGGTGTGTTCAGGGTGATGAGCTGTGTTGCTTTTACGCCAAACATATCGTTTTGCATTGTTTCCAAAAAGTTTGATTTTGGTTTCATCTGACCAGAGCACCTTCTTCCACATGTTTGGTGTGTCTCCCAGGTGGCTTGTGGCAAACTGTAAACAAGACTTTTTATGGATATCTTTGAGAAATGGCTTTCTTCTGGCCACTCTTCCATAAAGGCCAGATTTGTGAAGTGTTGGACTGATTGTTGTCCTATGGACAGACTCTCCCACCTCAGCTGTAGATCTCTGCAGTTCATCCAGAGTGATCATGGGCCTCTTGGCTGCATCTCTGATCAGTCTTCTCCTTGTTTGAGATGAAAGTTTAGAGGGACGCCGGGTCTTGGTAGATTTGCAGTGGTCTGATACTCCTTCCATTTCAATATGATCGCTTGCACAGTGCTCCTTGGGATGTTTAAAGGTTGGGAAATCTTTTGGTATCCAAATCCGGCTTTAAACTTCTCCACAACAGTATCACGGACCTGCCTGGTGTGTTCCTTGGTCTTCATGATGCTCTCTGTGCTTTAACCCCTTAAGGCCGAAGCTACTTTTACACTTAATGCCGAAGCCACATTTTTAAAATCTGCCATGTGTCACTTTATCAATTCATAACTTTGGGATTCTTTCACCGATTCGACTGATTCCAAGATTGTTTTTTCGTGACACATTGTACTCCACGACAGTGGTAAATTTGAGTCAATATAAATCACCTTTATTTATAAAAAAATCCTAAATTTACAGAAAATTTGGAAAAATTTGTCATTTTCAAACTTTGAATTTCTCTGCTATTAAGGCAGATAGTGATCCCTCACAAAATAGTTATTACTTTACATGTCCCATATGTCTACTTTATGTTGCCATCATTTTGTAGATGTAATTTTATTTTTTGGGGATGTTAGAAGGCTTAGAATTTTAGAATCAATTCTTAAATTTTTTTAGAAATTTTCCAAAACCATTTTTTTTAAGCACCAGTTCAGTTCTGAAGTCACTTTGTGGGGCTAACATAATAGAAACCACCATAAATGACCCCATTTTAGAAACTACACCCCTCAAGGTTTTCAAAACTAATTTTACAAACTGTGTTAACCCTTTATGTATTCCACAAGAATTAAAGGAAAATGGAGATGACATTTCAAAATTTCACTTTTTTTGCAGATTTTCCATTTTAATCCATTTTTTCCTGTAACAAATCAAGGGTTAATAGCAAAAAAACCTCAAAAATTATTACCCTGATTCTGCGATTTAAAGAAACACCCCGCATGTGATTGTAAACTACTGTATGAGCGCATGGCCAAGCGCAGAAGGAAAGGTGCACCAGATGGTTTTTGGAGGGCGGATTTTGCTGGACTGGTTTTGAGACACCATGTCCCATTTGAAGCCCCCCCCGATGCACCCCTACAGTAGAAACAACCAAAAAGGACCCATATTTTGGAAACTAAGGGATAAGGTGACAGTGTTATTGATACTATTTTGGGGAACATATGATTTTTGATCACTTTATATTACACTTTTTGTTAGGCAAGGTAAACAAAAATGGCTGTTCTGGCTGTTTTTTTTTTTTTACTGTGTTCACCTGAGGGGTTAACTAATGTGATATTTTTGTAGAGCAGGTTGTTACGAACGTGGCAGTACATAACATGTATAGTTTTTTATTTTTATTTAAGTTTTACACAATAATATCATTTTTTAAACAAAAAAAATCATGTTTTAGTGTCTCCATTGTGAGAGCTGTAGTTTTTTTATTTTTTGGGCAATTGTCTCAGGTAGGGGCTCATTTTTTGCGGGAAGAGGTGACGGTTAGATTGGTACTATTTTGAGGGGCATACGCCTTTTTGATCGCTTGCTATTACACTTTTTGTGATGTAAAGTGACAAAAATAGCTTTTTTGAACCTGTTTTTATTTTTTTACGGTGTTCACCTGAGGGGTTGGGACATGTGATATTTTTGTAGAGCAGGTTGTTACGAACGTGGCGATACCTAACATGCTTGGGGTATTTTTTATCTTTTTTTACTAATTTCAAATTTGAGTTTTGGGGGGAAAAAGGGATTTTTTTAACACTTTTTTTTTACACTTTTTTAAAATTTTTTGACACTTTTTTTTACACTTTCTTAGACTCAGACCCACTTGGTTCTTGAAGATCCAGTGGGTCTGATTGTTCTATAATACACTACAGTACACTGTATAGTGTACTGCAGTGCATTTTCACTCTTGCTAAGCCTTGTCAGGCTCCTGCCTTTAGCAGGAGCCTGATGAGGCTTAGCTTACACCATGGCAACCGAGACGCTTCTGAAAGCGTCTGGTTGCCATGGTAACCATCGGGACGCTGCCACAGCAGAGCAGCGTTCCGATGGAAGGGAGAGGGAGCTTCCTCCCTCTCATCTGGCCACACCATCGGCGCTGCCAGCGCCCGATGGGAGAGGGAGGGAGCTCCTACGGACCGCGGCATGGAAGGGGTTAAACTGCTGACATCGGTGCCAGCACCGATGTCAGCAGTTTCAAGCAGAGTATCAGCTGTATGCTGATACTCTGCTTGAAAATGCTCAGCCATCCTGAAATATTATTGCGGGCGGCACTCTCGCCGCAGCCGCCCGCACATCGCCCGCCCGCCCGCCCGCCCGCTCGCCCGCTCGCTATATCTCCCCCCCCCCACCCAAACGGCCATCAAAGAAAACAGTGGGGTGGGGGGGGATATATACATATATTATATTGCTATTTTTTTATTTTTTTTATTTTACAGTTTATTGCAGCACGATTGCTGCGATTGGCTAGTCTGAACAGACTAGCCAATCACAGCGATCGCTAGCCCGGGACCGCCCCCATTGGTCCCGGGCTGGTTAGCTGAGACCCCTGGCTGTAAGTAACAGCCGGGGTCTCAGCACTGTCACCATGTCATCAGACATGGTGACAGTTTAATGCCATGACGGCTTATCCCGTCATGGGGCGGCAAGCGGCTCCTGCCCATGATGGGATAAGCCGTCATTCGGCGTTAAGGGGTTAAACAGAACCCCGAGACTATCACAGAGCAGGTGCATTTATATAGAGACTTGATTACACACAGGTGGATTCTATTTATCTTCATCAGTCATTTAGGACAGCATTGGATCATTCAGAGATCCTCAGTGAACTTCTGGAGTGAGTTTTCTGAACTGAAAGTAAATGGGCCGAATAATTTTGCACGCCCAACTTGTCAGTTTTATTATTACTAAAAAAGGTTTTTATGATCCAATAAATTTCGTTCCTCTTCACAATTGTGACCCACTTGTTGTTGATTCTTCACCAAAAATTTAAATGTTATATCTTTTTGTTTGAAGCCTGAAATGTGGCAAAAAGTTGAAAAGTTCCAGGGGGCCAAATACTTTGGCAAGGCACTGTATTTGTCAGAGGGTGGCTGGTAAGCAAGGGGCTATATTGAAACAAATCATATGAGTTACTAACCAGTGTTGGATGTCACAGAATATATGGGCTTCAAATCCACTACAGACCTCAATGCAAATTTCATCTCATGGCTTCTTCTTGATACAGTACATCAGCCATAGATTGTCCTGCCTGCTTTTGAGTGGTCATCATGGAGGTATGTAAACAGTGGCAGCGGAGGACCCAAACAGCTACAATTAGGCATTGGTACAGAATTCTAAAAGCAGAGGAAAGAACAGATATTGAAGCCATCCCTTTAGACCATGCCCCCTTCGCTTTGAATTAATGCCTTTGTCCTTACATACTGAAATGTTCAATGTTTTAGGCAGGTGTGGGAAAAATGCTGCAAAATAAGAATGGTTTAAAAAAACGGAATTAGACTTACCGGTAATTCTGTTTCCTTGAATCCACCATGACGGCCACATAGAGAGATTGACCCCTGACCTAATGAAGGGACAGGAAGCACAGAGAGTTTAAATTGCCCCCACCCACCCACCTTCCTCAGTGTTTTACCGAATTAATAAGTGGGGGGAAAAAATTTTTTTTTTTTTTATTTATTTATTTATTTATTTTTTAGGTATTTCCTCATACCGTATGATATTCTGGTTGAAATCCTACTCCTTGTATAACTTCTGGGAGGGAATAACCGGGCCGTCATGGTGGATTCAAGGAAACAGAATTACCGGTAAGTCTAATTCCGGTTTTCCATTTCCATCCACCATGACGGCCACATAGAGAACTAACATATTAGAATTTTTTAGGGGGGGGGCCACGGCTTGTAGTACTTTCCTACCGAAAGCCAAGTCGGTCACGGAGGAAAGATCTAATCTATAGTGCTTAACGAAGGTACAAGCGTTAGACCAGGTAGCGGCTTTGCAAATTTGGGATAATGAAGCGCCCCCTCTCTCCGCCCAAGAGGAGACTACCGCCCTGGTAGACTGTGCTCTAATTTTGACTGGGCAAGGAATATTTTGGACTTTGTAGCATTCTGCGATAGTAGTTTTTAACCATCTAGCAAGGGAAGATCTGGACAGTTTTTTGCCTCTATTTTTCCCTCCAAACTGGATAAGGAGGTTATCCTCTTTCCTAAATTCTTTTGAGACTTCTAAGTATCTGATGATTGCTCTGCGGACATCGAGGGAATGGAATTTTTCTTCTGTCTCGTTTTTGGGGTTTGAGCAGAAGGAGGGTAGTATTATATCTTGGTTCCTATGAAAGTCTGTGACTACCTTGGGTAAAAACGTAGGGTCTAGACTGAGGGTGACTCTATCGTTGGAAATCAGGAGATAAGGTTCTCTGGAGGACAGAGCCTGGATCTCCCCCAGACGTCTAGCTGATGTAATCGCTATCAGGAAAGCTACCTTGAGGGAAAGAAATTTCTGAGAGGCTATCTCGAGGGGTTCGAAGGGAGGACCCGTTAACCCTGAAAGTACTATGTTTAGATCCCATTGTGGAATACGAGAGGGAATGGAAGGTCTGATTCTTGAGGCTGCCGTCATAAATCTCTTAATCCAGCGATGGTCAGCCAAGGATGTATCAAAGAAGCAGCTAAGAGCGGATATTTGAACTCTGAGAGTACTTGGTCTTAGTCCCATATCCAGTCCCTTCTGCAAGAAATCTAAAATCTTCTGGATGTTAGGGTGAGAGGTATCGGGTTGGGAACCTCCCAGCCAAGAGCAGAATCTTCTCCAAATTTTTAAGTAGATCATATTTGTTATTTTTTTTCTACTGTATTTAAGTGTGTGAATCACATTTTCTGAAAGGCCCTGACTCCTTAGGTATTCGGCTTCAGGATCCAGGCCGTCAACTTGAATATTCCTGGATCCGGATGTGAGACTGGACCCTGTATCAGAAGGTCCCCCCTTGCAGGCAGATGCCAGGGATTCTTGATTGAGAGGAGTTTTAGAAGCGGAAACCAACTCCTTTTGGGCCAATAAGGAGTGATCAGAATTAGTGAAGCTTGGTCTTGCAGGATCTTTTGTATCACCCGAGGAATAAGAGGTATTGGAGGGAAGGCGTATGCCAGGGGCCATTCCCATTTTACTGAGAAGGCGTCTACCGCAAAGGGCTGCTCTCTGGGGTTTAGAGAGCAAAATAGCTTTACCTGCGTGTTTTTCTTTGTTGCGAATAGGTCTATGGCGGGAATGCCCCATTTTTCTGATATCTCTTGGAAGACCGAGGGATTTAATGCCCATTCTACTGGATCTATACGATTCCTGCTGAGGTAATCTGGTTCTTGATTTTGTGTCCCTCTCAGATGAACGGCAGATATGGAGAGAGAATTTCTTTCTGCCCATTTGAGAATTTTCCCCGCTAGATTGTTTAGAGCGGTTGATCTTGTGCCCCCCTGGTGTTTTATGTACGCCACGGTAGTCACGTTGTCCGAGAATACCTTGATGTGGTGGTGTTTTATCAGATAAGCGGCTTCTTTTAGCGAGTACCATACCGCGGAAAGTTCCCTGAAGTTTGAAGAGCATCCGGTTTCTATCTTGGAAAAAGTGCCTTGAAATAGATGAGAGCCTATTTTTGCGCCCCAGCCCGATTTGCTGGCGTCTGTAATCACCTGAATTTCCGGTGTCTTCTGCCAAGAGATTCCTCTCTTTAGATGTTCTTCTAGTCGCCACCAATTGAGGTCCTGTTTTACCCGATATGGAATAATTACTGATTTGTCCAGGGTGGACTGTTTCCTGTTCCAGGAGCCCAGAATCCATCTTTGTAGTGTTCTTGAGTGAGCTTGAGACCAAGTCACCGACCCTATGCATGAAGTTAGAAGACCCAGCAAGCTCATTGCAGCGCGAACTGAGCAGGAGGTCTGGTTCTGAAATTTCTCTACTCTGACGATCAATGATTCTCTTTTCCTGTGAGGGAGGAAAGAGCACTGCAGATCTGAATCCAAAAGGGTTCCCAAGAACTGTCTTTTGGTTGAAGGCAGGAGGGAAGATTTCCCCCGATTTATTATCCATCCTAGATTTTGTGCTTCTTGCAGAAAGATATTGGTATTTATTGACGATATTTCTTGTGTTTTCCCGATTATAAGAAAGTCGTCTAAGTAAGGTACGATGACGATATTTCTTTTCCTGAAGGATGCAATCATTTCTACCACAATCTTTGTGAATAGTCTCGGTGCCGATGAAATGCCGAAGGGGAGACATGTAAACTGAAAATGATTTATTTCGTCTTTTTCGTCTCTGATTGCAAACCTCAAGTATTTCTGGGAGGCTTCTGCTATGGGAACATGATAATAGGCCTCTTTTAGGTCTACTGATGTCATGCAGGCTGTCTTCTCTATGAGTGGAATGATTGATGATACAGATTCCATCTTGAACCGTCTGTACTTGATTGATTTGTTTAATTGCTTTAAATTTATAATCATGCGGTCCGACCCGTCTGGTTTTTTTACTAGAAAGAGTTTTGAATAAAACCCTTTGGTCTGCTGCAGGGTCGGAACCCGAGATATTACTCCTGACTGAGATAATTTTCTTATCTCCCTCCAGAGTTTTTCCATGTTTTTGTGGTTTTGTGAAGTGATTCGAAAGGCGTTTGGGGGGCGTTTTGAGAATTCGATTGTGTAACCGTTCTCCATAATGTTTAAGACCCAGGGGTTGGTTGTTATCTCTCGCCACTGAGGGAGGAACCCCTTCAGACGACCCCCCACCCTGGCGTCATTGTTTGTCTGTAGATTTGCCAGGGGTGTTATGAAGGAAACCCCTGCCTCTTCCGCCCTTGGGGTAGCTCCAACGGCCCGATTTCCCCTTACCCCTATAGGGTCTGGAGTAGGAACCTTGGGGCCGAAAAAAACGCTTCTTGGTTTCCTTCTCCTCTGGGAACCCCTTTTTCTTATCCGCAGCCTTCTCAAGAATTTTGTCTAGCGTAGGCCCAAATACGTATTCCCCCGAAAAGGGTATAGAGCAGAGCTTGGATTTTGATACTTTATCCCCTGACCAGGACTTTACCCATAGGGCACGTCTGGCCGAGTTAGATAGGGCGCTATCCCGAGCGGCGAATCTGACAGATTCTGCAAAGGCGTCCGCTAAAAATGCAGTGGCGGATTTTAACAGCCGTATGGAGGATAGAATTTCTTCCCTGGCAGTTTTATTTTTTACTTGAGTTTCTAATTCATTAAGCCAAATAAACATGGATCTTGCTACTGAGGTAGCTGCAATATTTGTTTTTATAGCGTATGTGGAGGTCTCCCAGGCCTTCCTTAATAGGGCATCTGCTTTACGTTCCATAGGGTCACGCAATTGGGACGAATCTTCAAATGGTAGTGAGGTTTTTTTAACTACTTTGGCAACCTGTAAATCAATTTTTGGTATATTGTCAAAGATCTTTGACTCTGAGGAATCAAAAAGAAGGCGGTTTTTGAATTCTTTAGGTACGCCCAGTCTGCGCTCTGGATCTAGCCATTCATCTAAGATCATCTCGCGGACGTTTTCATGGATGGGAAAGACTATAGATTTTTTACACCTAAGTCCCCCAAACATCTCATCTTGAACTGAACGGGGTTTGGGGGTGTCCTCGATCCCCATAGTTGATCTGACCGCTTTTAATAAACCGTCCATATCCACCGAGGAGAAATAAAATTTTCTATCCTCATCCGTAATTTCGCCTTCTGATAGAAGGTCCCCTTCTTCCAGATGTCTGGAGGAAGAAGCGTCTTCACCCAATCCCTCTGATTCAGACGAGGAAATGGTGGATAACCTTGGTCTTTTAGCAGGGACTGCCGATTGGGTAGGTGCTGCCAAGGACGCTAGAGAAGTCTTAATTTCCTCTTGAATTAAGTTTTTCATTTCTATAAAAAAGGAGGGTTGCTCTTCCTTAAGGGTATTAGAGATGCAGGATTTGCAAAGACGTTTTTTATATTCTTCAGGAAGACGTTTGTTGCAAATAGCACATTTTGAAGACTTAACTTTAGGCTTAGAATCTTTGGCCTAAACAATAAAGAAGAGCAACCTCCAGTAAGTATGTCATAAAAAAAAGAGTATAATAACTTTTTTTCCCCACAGGGAACTCACAACACTGGTGGTCGTCTCGGAGGACTCCATGGGGGGAGCGTCTGCTGCTGACATGCCTGCCCAGGAACCCGGGAGTGTCGCTGAAGCGCCATGCTGTAGTCTGTTGGCGCTTTTTAACAGGTAAAGCCCGCGCTCCTGGGCGTCGAGACTCCTCCCCCTTCCACTTGGTCATGTGACCGGCGTCCCGGTCACGTGGGGCGCCGGCACGCGCGCGTGAAACCGCACCTTCCGGGTCAGGACTTCCGCCCCACGTTTTCCGATCACGTGACCGGCGTCCCGGTCACGTGGGGCGTCCCAACGCGCGCGAGATCCGATGTCTGCCTGGATCGTGGATACCCGTGCCGGCGTGTCCCCCCTGCCGAGTCCCTACCAGGAGGGAGATCGTGCAGGAAAGGTAAACAGGTTCTAGCTGACTAGAACGAGTACCTCGCTGCCCCCCCTGATCTGCTTTGGCACGAGGCCGCCGGAGAGTCAGGGGAGGAGGGCCATAATGTTTTAAGAAGAAGGAGGGTAACCCCAGTTACCGACCATCTATTGCCCCAAAAAATAAAAAAAAAAAAAGAAGGAAAAGAAAATTACTTCACCTCCCCAGAGAGGACTTCTCTGTGCACTGCCCTCATGAAGGGACAGGAAAAACACTGAGGAAGGTGGGTGGGTGGGTGCAATTTAAACTCTCTGTGCTTCCTGTCCCTTCATTAGGTCAGGGGTCAATCTCTCTATGTGGCCGTCATGGTGGATGGAAATGGAAATAGAAATGTTAATAGTTTATTTTTAATGACTGACAAAATGGAAAATTAATGAGAAATGTAAATTAAAACAATATTTGTTGTTACTAGAAAGAGCGAAGTATACAAAAATTCGATTCGGCTGCTTTGATAAATTTTACCCAAAAATTTGCTTTGTGACGAATTACTTCATCACGAAGCCCTTTGTAAGTAGTGGGTGCAATGACAGGGAGCAGCAATTGCGCCGCTCCCCGTCATTGTACCCCTCAGATGCCTCGTTCATATATGATCGCAGCATCTGATAGCAATAATGGGGTGTAAAATTTTTAAAAAATTAAATCATACTTACCTCATCCATTGGCTTGCAAATGGCCGGCCTCCACCATCTTGATTGAAGATCTAGCGTAAAATCTCACAAGGCCCGTGATTACATCATCACGTCGGCCCGCAAGGTGACGTAATATGTCACCGCGCATGGGATTTCGTATGAGATCTTCAATCAAGATGGCAGTGGCTGGCCTGTTGCGAGCAAATGGATGAGGTAAGACTCTTTTTTCTTTTGTTTTTTACATTATTTCAGGGAAAATCAATTCGCTACCATGAAGCATGAGGAAATTCAGCTTCACGGCAAATAAAATTTTCTCTGAAATTCGGATCAAAGTCCACTTCGCAGTCTTTGATTCACTCAACAATAGTTGTGACCATCCTTCATAACAGCATCAGTTCTTCTAGGTAGACTTGCACACTATATTTAAAGGTAGGTTGTTCCAAAGATCTTGGAGAACTAACCACATATCTTATGTGTATATTGGCTTGCTCACATCCTTCTATCTCTTCATGTATTCCCAGACAGCTTAGATGATGTTGAGATCAGGGCTCTGGGGGGGCGGCATTTCATCACTTCCAGAACTCTTTATTCTTCTTTACGCAGAAGATATTTATTAATGCCATTGGCGGTATGTTTAGGGTAGTTGTCCTGTTGCAGAATAAAATTGTAGCCATTGCATAATGGATTAATATCTGCCTGTACTTTTTAATATTGAGATGACCATTAATTCTGAGCAAATCTCCAACTCCATTGGCTAAAATCCATCCCCAAACTTGCAAGGAACATCCACCATGGTTAATTGTTGCCTGCAGACACTAATTTTTTCACCGCTCTCTAGCCCTTTAGTAAACAAACTGCCTTCTCTTACAGCCAAAAGTTTACAATTTTTACTAATCTGTCCCAAGATCCTGCTGCCATTTTCCTGCACCCCATTTCCTATGTTTTTGTGCATAATTGAGTCACTTAGCTTTGTTTCCATGAGTCACTTAGCTTTGTTTCTATGTCAAAGGTAAAGCATTTTGACTGAAATTCTTCCATGAAGTCCACTTCTGGCCAGACTTCTCTGAACACTAAATGTGTGTGCCTGGGTCCCACTGGTTTCTGTCAGTTGTGGGTTGATGGCATTGCTGGACATCTGTTGATTTTGAAGGGAAGCAAGCATGATGTGGCCTTCATCTGTCAAACTTAAGTTTTCTTCGCTGACCCCTGCATCTATGGTCCTCACAATTACTCATTTCTTTGTGCTTCTTGAACAGCACATCTTGAAACCCCAGTCTGCTTTGAAATCTTTGCCTGAGAGAGACCTTGCTGATGCAGTATAACTACTTTGTATCTAGTTGCTGTGCTCAGTCTTGATGTATGACCTATGACATGAAACTGTCTTCTACAACCTCACCTTTGTAGCAGAGTTTGGCTGTTCTTCATGCAGTTTTAAGCCTTCTACGCAGATGCTTCTGTTTCAGTTAATGACTGTGTTTCAACCTACTTATGAAAATGAAAATTATCACCTGTATAATCGGTTAATCATACTGATTATAGTCAACCTGACTATAATCCTCCTAAATCTCTGACTTTTGTAACAGTGTGCCTAGAATAAACAATGCAGTTTTGAAGGCAAACCGTGGTCACACCTAATATTTATTTGATTTAGATTGCTTTTTTGTTCATTCACGTGCATTTTGTTATTTGATAAAAAATAAACTATTAACACTTCCATTTTTTAAAGCATTCTTATATTACAGCATTTTTTCCTTTTTTTAAACTTTTGTAAAGTACTGTATTTCATATTACAGAACTTCAACTTTTTGAGCGTATGTGGAGGTTAATCCTCCCTAGCTGTATATCTTTATGCTGACCATGAAAATTTTCGGCTCTATGATCTATTTCAATACAATAAAACAGAAGCTGGATTTGATTTCCCATGGACCTGCTCTCTCTCCAACTTTGCAAAGCCTTAAATTGACAGCCTGGATACCAAGATAATTCTCTTGACAAATAAAAACATTGCACAGAAGGTTGCAGATTTTCAAGTTCTAAAAATGCTATAATTCCCAGATTTTTAATGACAATTTAATACCGCATAAGAAACAAATATAAATGTCAAATTAATCCCTGGTGAGTTACTATTGAGAACATTTTTGTTACATGTCTTTCAACAGAAGCATATGGCTGGAGGACAACTTACATCAAAATAACAATATTTCAGTTAATTGTAATTGCAAAAGCCCCGAGATTGGGAAAAGGGTTCTTAGTTCTTTTTACTGTAATGAATATAAATGCAAATAGATACTATTGTGTAACTGTACCATTTAAACATTTGAGGCTCCATGTTTGTGGACTACGTAAAACAGAAATATTTACTCATAACAAAAAGTCGGGGCATAGCCAAGGGATTGTCATTTTGGCCCCTCACTTTGTTAAAAGTCTATCCACCATAACAACTAATTTTTCAATATATCTGAAATAAAAAATGAAATTATAACTTCTGCAGTGGCCCATGAGGAGTCATTGGAGGAGAATGAAAGTGATAGTTGTGGCCTCAAGGGTAGTAGTAGAATTTACAGTTCACAGTGGTAATTTCTCCCCCATGGGCACACCATGATGTTGGGTCTCCTGCCTGGTGGTAGTTGGGGTGCCCTTGATTATAAGTGTTGGTCTGGTTGCAAGGCAGGAGAGCAGAGCAGGTGCAGTGGCTGGTAAAAGTTGGAGTCAGTAACCAAGCCAGTTGGTATTAACCAAGGTATGTAATACAGTGCAATCTTTCCCCAATAGAAAAGTATAAACAGGAATAATGAGGGAGGCTGTAGTACTCCTTCTCCTTGTCTCTCTAAAGTCTCTTTGCAGAACCTGAGACAGGCAATGAGGTTCTTGTTAAATGCTTCTGCAAATTTGTGGGCTGTGAGGGGTAAAGATTTAGGATACAGTTGGCCAAACCATCTCAAAATGTGGAAAGGTGCATTAGCAATGTTCCCTCTTGCAGCCTTAAGGTCTCTTTGCCATAAACAATACTTTGCTGACTGATGCCAATGCACAGCCTTGTAGATTCTGGACCTTCTGATTTCCTTCTCTCTTGAGCAATTTGAGAATAAAGTAGCTTCCTTGGCTGTAAAATTCTCAGAGATGTAGGTTCTCTGCGCTCAGGCCTAGCTCGGAGGAGCTTGCGTATATAGGTCTTCACTACATACCTCCCAACCGCCCCAGATCCAGCGGGACAGTCCCGGATTGCAGTGGCTGTCCCACTGTCCCAGTACAGGGGAGCTATGTCCCAGTTACCGGCAGCTCTCCCTGCGTCCATAGGACGCAGAAACAGTTGCCTGTATTGTGATGAAGCAGAGTGCCAGAATCGGCTCACTACTTCATCCATAATACCTCCCATCCCCCCTGCAGGCTCTCCGTACCTCCCTTCTGCTCTTTACACCTTTGGTCTGGGAGGGGGCAGGGCTGGCCGTCAGTCAGCTTTGGCTCCGCCCCCTCCAGACTAGAGACGAAGATCTCCTGCTGGCGATGCTGCTAGGAAGAAAGTAAGTATATGGTTTTTATTGTTTTTAATTTTTCTGTGAGTGGCACAGTATGGGCATATTACTGGAGGGACACAGCATTACTGGGGAGCACAGTATGGGCATATTATTGGGGGGCACAGCATTACTGGGGAGTACATTATGGGCATATTACTGGGGCCACAGCATTACTGGGGAGCACAATATGGGCATATTACTGGGGGCACAACATAAACTGGGGAGAACAATGTGGGCATATTACTGGGGGCACAACATTACTGGGTGGTACAATGTGGGCATATTATAGGGGGGGCAAAGCTGGGCATATTAATGGGGTAAACAGCTGGGCATAATAATGAGGGCACATAGCTGGGGAATAATTACTATGTGGGACAGTAAGGAGACTGGTGTATAGTTATGTTTTGGGCAGAGTTAGAGGCGTGGCCTAGTGCCAAAAAAATTTGCCATGCGCCGCTCAATTTGTCCCTCTTTGTCCGTCTCCGAAGTTGTGAGGTATGTCACTGTAGAACGTCTAGCCTTAGACTAGACTGGCTAAACTTCCCAGAGGTTGGGCTCAGTCCATCGCTTGGCAACCTAACAGGTGTTAACCCTCAGTTCTCCATACTGTGATACACAATGATACACAGATATAGGAAACCACAACATTTAACTTAGCAATATAACATTACAGCAATTAACCCTTTGTGGTGACCTTGTTCTGGGGTACTGCACATCAATATAGAATTTTATGTTTCCATGGTAAAAAACAAGAAAACCTTTGTGTAGTCTGACTCTACAGTGCCATCCATTATCTAGTTACCTCACTGCAGTACATTTATCAAAGCGCACCCTCTTGCAATGAGCCATTCACCTGTGTGTTGCACATTTTTGTTTCCCCAGGAGTAAACAATGAGGGTTTCTATTCAGTGATTACAATCAGAGATCTTAAAAAGCATGACAAATTGATACACAAATTATATTAGAAAATGCTGTAACATTTGTTTCTACAATGAATAAGGTTTATTTACTAAAACTGAAATACCGCTTTAAAGGGGTTGTGAATTGATGATTAGAAATGGGTTACATTTTGTAAAATTCAATTCAGCTGCTTCGCTGAATTTTACAAGAAAATCCACTTTGTGACGAATTACTTCGTCACAAAGCACATTTCTTTGTAAGTAGTGGATGCAATGACAGGGAGCGGAGATTGCGCTGCCCCCCGTCATTGTACCCCTCAGATGCTGCATTCATAGCTGATTGCGACATCTCATAGGAATAATACATTTTAAATTAAAAAAAACCTAAATAAATAATACTAAACTGATCCATTTGCTCGCAACGGGCCGCCATTTTGCTTGAAGGTCTGGCACAAAATCTTGCTGTGAGAAGACGTCATCATGCCGCCTGACTCTCGGTACCCCTGTCGATCAGCTGTTTGATGGGGAGATGGTGTTCCATCTGAGCACCGCTTCCTGGTCATTACGCTACCCGTCGTCTCCCTTGCAGCTGTAGCAAGTACTTACTCTATTTACATGAATGGAGCGAGTACTTGTAATTACACTTCACTTTCGAGATGATGGGCAGTGGAATGAAGAGGAAGTAGTGCTTCCATGGAGCGCCACCTCCTCTTCAAACAGCTGATCGGCGGGGTTGCCGGGTGTCTGACCCCCTCAGATCAATATAAATCGCTGCACAAACCCTTTAAATGTTATGTACACCTTTGGGGCAATTTTTATTATTATTACATCATACTTATTTTGAGCTAGCAATAATTTTTCCAATTGGTCTTTCTTAACAATATGGAATCCTTTTTTTCTGTACAGAGCCGAGATGCTCTACTAGCTGCCTGTGGATTTTTTGTCATTTCCATCATCTGAGGAGCAGACGGACTGCTTATCTCTGCTCTCTCACATTATAAACACTCAATATAGCTCAATCACCCTACTGATAAGAATGTTGCTTAACCCCTTCAACCCCGGGCCTGTTTTCACCTTCCTGACCAGGCCATTTTTTGCAAATCTGACATGTGTCACTTTATGTGGTAATAACTTTGGAACGCTTTTACTTATCCAAGCCATTCTGAGATTGTTTTCTCGTCACATATTGTGCTTCACGACAGTAGTAAATTTGTAAATTTACTAAGGAAGGCATCCGGCTGCTATCTAAGCCATCGGGTCCCCGTCACAACAGCGCGGGGACCCGATGGACACCCGCTCCAACCGCCTGCATCGCATGTGCCATGGTCAGCGCTGACTGCGGCACATGAAGGGTTAATACGCCCACATCGGTGTTTTCACCGATGCGGGCATATGCAGCAGGGGTCCGGCTACTGGGAACAGCCGGCCCCCCGCAGCTGATCGGGCGGGTGCAGCTCCTGCACCCGCTCGATCAGCGCGCCGTAGTACTACGGCGCCGGTCGGTAACTTATTTCCCGCAGCGCCGTACATGTACGGCGCTGGTCGGGAAGGTGTTAAAGGGGTTTTCCGAGTCATCAATATCAGATCGGGGGGGGGGTCCGACACCCCCGCGATCAGCTGTTTGAAGAGGAGGCGCGCGCCGTATCAACGCTGCTGCCTCCTCTTCACTGTTTACATGCTGGCCATAACGGGGGTAGTGGTGAGTATGTGTAATTACACCTAAGCACCCCATTCATTTCTTTGGGAAGAATCGCTTCCATACAAGTCTATGGAAGCGATTCTTCCCATAGAAATGAATGGGGCGGTGAGGTGTAATTACACCTACTCACCACTACCCCCGTTATGGCCAGCATGTAAACAGTGAAGAGGAGGCAGCGGTGATACGGCGCGTGCCTCCTCTTCAAACAGCTGATCGGCGGGGGTGTCGGACCTCCACTGATCTGATATTGATGACTTATCCTGAGGATAGGTCATCAATATATATATAACTCGGAAAACCCCTTTAAATAAGTGTTTATGTCCTCTCAGTAGTTTAGAGATAAGGCTTATTAGATGATCGGCACAAAGTGAAAGTACCAGTCACACAGTTAGAAAAGCAGTTAACCTTTTGTGACAGAACAGCTCAATATTTTTTAATAAAGACCAAATGAAAATATTATTTTTAGCCAAAAATAAGTTAAATGCGATCCTAAAAAAATTGACTCCAAAAGTGTACACAGCCTTTAAGTTTCTCCTCCGTTCATAATTCTATGTAATGTATGCAGCTTTCAGTGACATTAGGTCAAGTAGCAGACGTCAAACACATTTCATAGTTGTAGCAGATCCTGTATATGGCCTTGCTGAACATGCAGGGATTTGCAGCCTCCACGTTCTGCTCATTGCAGCTGCTGCTGACGTTTTTTTATACAGTACTTTAAATGCTGTACAGTGCAATTACTTTTCCAATAAAGGAACAGATGCTGTCTCATACTCTCCATATATTATCATTAGGTAAAAATAGATGTTGATAGTTTTATAATCTGGTTTTAAATACACAGTGTTTAATATGTGCTCAGCATAACGAGGAGCTATAATTGTGCATGTTGACGTTAGTGTTATTCTCTATTAGTTACAATAAGGGATGAGCAAATCTATTATAAAAATCAATTTGTCTGATTAGCAGGGGCTCTTCACCTGTGAGTGCATGTTCCCACAGGTCAAGAAGCGACCACCTGCCTATTGATTGCCACGTCCGGACATCTCGCCCGGTCCTGATATTCTAGTTCCTGCACTGCAGCTCTGAGTAGGGGCGCAGACGGCTTTTGAAGCAGTGACTGCCCATGCCCTACTACACTTTCGGATAGAGGCACAAGTGCAGTCACCGCTCCCGAAGCTGAATTTGAGCTTCAGCACCTGCGCACTAACTAAGAGCAGCAGCACGGATGTCAGATTGTCAGGGACAGGCTAAATGCCAATCAACAGGCAGGTGGTCCCTTCTTTACCTTTGGAGACAGTCCGTCACATGTGAAGAACTCCTGCTAATGAGACAAATTGATTCTTTATACGGATTTGCTCATCCCTAGTTACAATACAGTATTGCCTTATTGAAGTCAATTCGTATCTTGCTTTCCTTCAGATAGAAAAGAAAATGTTTATGAATAAAATGACAGAAAATTAGAATTAATTCAATGCACCTCATTGGAAACTCCAACATTACTAGTTCACAGACAGGTTCAAAAATATAATTCTCAGCAGAATAAAGACAAGCCACAATGTTATATAGGAGAGATAGGACAGGTATTAAAAATAGCACACATCTACCTTTTGGGAATGGGAGGCAGTAATCTACTAAGTTTTTGAATGGTGACAACCATAGTTCCCTTGTAAGGTTTCTGATGTCGCTGCTATCTCTGGACAAAAAAATGACCACCGCACATATCATCTCATCCCTGATTTCATGGAAGAAAAACAGGGAACAATGCAACCTTTAGATGGACATTCAGCTAATTGCTCTTTTAAATATGTGAACTACTCCATAAATCCAGTGTTTTTGGGTGATTTTTTCCTATTTAAAACCATAGGGAAACCACAAATGTGTTTTTTTTAAAGAGCACTTGAAACATTTCCCAAAATATGTTATTCAAATTATCATGGATTTCGAAGGAGCGCAGTGGATCATTCTCAGCGTTGTACTGATATGTTATGATATGTTACCCTCTCATATCAGAAGTCTTAAATATTACGTTGATTCAGGATGGAAATAAGTTGAGAAATGTCTAAGAATGATATCACAATAAAATAATAATAAAAAAACCTGAAACAAATAAAATAGAAATCCTTTTAGGATTTTGATTATGAGCTGATACAGTTTAAGACAGATGGTCACATAGCAGATGGTTTCATTGAGAAGCATTCAGTAAATCTCTGAACTCCCATATGGTTGCTAGGAAAAAAAAGAAACATTTAAATATAATTATTAAAAAGCTAGAAGCATATAAAAAATGGAGAATTACCAATATAGAGATATGTTGTAGCAATATCAGGAGGAAAAAAAATACATTTTTTTATGAACTTCAGTGAGTCCACATCCTTGGGGCTCATTCACTCCACCGTTCTTGATTTCCATTATTCCGCTCCTTTAGAGGAGCAAAACAATGAAAATAATGAAAGTGCTGGATCAGGGACATAATTGAGACGAACGGAGCTGAGCTGACTTCATTGACTACACTTGCAGGACTTTTTTGTTGGTCTTTTTGACGGGATCTGTGACAGAAGCCCGGAATGAAGCTTCTAACACAGATGGGTTGACCCATCTGGGACATTCAGCATATCACTAGTTTATGTTATCAGTGTCAGATAGGTTTAGATCCTGCTTCTGGGACCCACTTCTGTCTAAAGAAAGATGCGCCCAAACTGAAGGAGAGCACTCCAGACATGTGCGGAGTGCTTTCCTTTCATAGTGGTGAATGGACAGTGCACCATGCATGTATGGCCGCCTCTCCATTTACCACTATGGGACTGGAGAAAGTCAAGCTAGCGCTGGGGTATTTTCAAAATTTCTATAGCTGCAAATGAAGGGTGGCAGTGCTTGTGTGGTGCGCTGTCCTTTAATTTGGGATGCCCATTCTGAATATGGCAATATGCCATCAATTTTGGAGTTGGGCCAACCCCTTTAAGTCTACCTAGTGTCAGAATAGTGAATTTAATGCATGCAGGGAAAGGTGCGCTTTAGGGAGGGAAAACTCTATTAAAAATTAAAAATTCATTAATAAAGTACAAAAACAGAAAGTGTTATTATGGCATTTAGGACACTTTACCAAAAACTTAATTAAAGGGGTTATCCCACGAATAATGTAAAAAATGAAAATCAGACATAATATAGTACATGAGAGCTTCTTTCTAACAAAGCTAGAACCAGCCCTGTACCTCACATGGATCCAGTAATCTCTACATTCATTGCTCTGCTAGATTCATATCAAGCCAGACAGCTAAAGGGGAGTGTATTTTCTGCTGAAGCTAAGGGTGTGTGTCTCAGCTCTACCTATCACTGCAGGAGGCGTGTCCATGCTCTCCCTATGACAGCTCAGGAGGCAGTTAAAAGTTGAAACTGAGTATGTGCGGCCTGCTCAGTTAGTAGGTCAAAGAAATAAGAAATTAAGTGGTCCTATACAGATACATTTTATTGATTAACTCAGTAGCTATACAAAATTTTTAATGACATGCAATTATAAAAGTATTCAGATCCAGGTGCTGGTTTGAAAACTGTAGAATATTTTTCGTGGGACAACCCCTTTAAAAGTTTAGTTATTCTTCAATGGTGTTAAGGGTAAATATCCAATATGCTTCCTGAGAAAGGAGCTGTGTTTTTCCAATCCCTCCTTCCCAGTTGTGGTCTGTTAACTCTTTCAATAGCATTTATTTTAAAGCGATCCACATTACCCTGATGCACTTTAAAGATTTCCATATTTTATTATAGAGGAAAGGTAACCATGAAAAAGGTGAATATCACATAATTTAAAACATTTATCACCTATACAAAATACTTGTTATTTACTGTATAGGCTTGATTTTACTGAAGGCAACGATGACCTAAACACCCCGATTTATACCATAGTGGAGAGAGTTTTTCATGAAGATGTCATATATTGCATGAATTTCCATGTACTTGTAGATAAGTGAAATGCACAAGCAATTCCTACATTGATAGATTACCTGATTAGGGAATCAGAACAATCCGCTGACTCCTGCATTATTCACGCAGCAATAAATAAAAACACCTGACGTGTCAGTAATTTGCACTAAGAACTTCTCATGCATTGACTGACATAATTACAGATGTCAGGGACAATACCCCGGCATGTTAAATGGCTGCAGTGATATCAAATGAGTTTCAATGGAACTATCACAATTTCAAGGCATTTTCAAGTTGTTTAATGAGAATTACAAATGGGCAGCGCATTGACGTATATCAGCTCTGTGCTGGCTAAAGATTTCCAGCATGTAGATTATATTTAGTCATTAAAGGGGTATTCCGATAAAGTAAGTTAATTTAGGAAAAACTGCATTAAGGCTGCAAACTGTGACCCAACCAGAACCTATACCTATACATATAACCAGAGCTTCAATTTACCTTGCAATCCATTTGTCTAGCTCCTGTGTGAGCCTGCAGCACACTGACAGTATCGTGGCGCCTGATTCTCCCTCACAAAACTACAATCCCCACAATCCCTAGCTTTCCTGCTGAGTGTTGATGTTTATTGATTGGCTGCCTGATATTCCAGTCCCGTCATGCCCCTCTACTCACTCCTTCAGTACTTGGATGTACCCCATTAACATAATATTCTGAGAAAAGCTCAAGGAGCTGTAGGAAGTCCCCAATGCTGTCCACTAAAGATGTTTTCTGTACTTTTCTTCTAATGATATTGCAGATGAGGTGGTTTTATGTACAAACTTAGAAGGACGACACATTGCTTATGGAAAAAACAAAACACAGAAAAATATCTCAAAAAGGAACTTTCTGCTTATATTGGACTTTAGCCTTCAGAGGACATTGCAAGTTTCATTCAATATATGCCTAGTAAACCAGCCAAGTATGGACTGAAAATATTCTAGATGTGTGATTCTGACAATTATTATGGGAAATGGGCTTATCTACTGTGGAAAATAAGTTGGCGCTCCAGTGCAGAAAGATCTAGGTTTTCACATTGTAAAGACACTTGCATACCAATTTAAAATTCTGGTAGAAACATAAAACAATGGACAATTACTTTACTAATGTTGAACTGGGCAATTTTTTGCTTGAAAAATATCTCACAGTTGTTGTTACTATCAAGCCATATCGACGAGATATTCCTCCAGTGATGAAGCACTATCCACAGCGAACACTTTATGATAGTTTTTCTTACTTGGCAATTTTGAAATAAACTTGTAAAAGTTAGTTATTTTAGTTCCTCCATACAATTGCACATGGGCAATTAGGCCCGTGTTATGTGAAAGTGTAGATTTCTAATGTCATGAATACTAGGGTTGAAGAGACAAAAATGAGTGAAAAAATAAAAAAATACACATTACCTCACTGATCTCCCCCACATTTGATGTTCATATGGCTTAATTTGGCACATAGGAAATGGATGGAAATGCCTAATTACCCGTTCACTTACTGAGGCAGGGCACTGGCTGAGGTGGGACCAGAGACCTACCTTAGTAAGTAAAGGGGTGATCAAGCATTTCCAGTCATTTCCTATGTGTCAACCTCATTTTTAAATTAAGGCATATGAGCATCAAAACAGAGGACCCTATCATGTAATATTAGACAGTGGATGGTAGTTCCCTCTCTGGAGGTCATTCATCCATTCATTAAAAAGCTGGCCATTTAATACTAATTTTCCCTGTTGCCCCAATGTATATTTGGGGTCAGCTGGTCTATTGTCACGAGGGAGACAAGGGAAGGTGCGCCCCTGTACTGAATACCCCCGTTCTCTCCCTGCCTGCTTGCCTCAGTCGGCCCTAGGCGGCCGCGGACAACCACGGTGACGGTCCCTGCTCTGTATAAGTGCACAGGGATGGACAGGGAACAATTGGAGAGACAAACACAGACGAAAACAAACACAATATCAGAATAGTCAGCAAGCCGGGTCATACACAGGAGATAACGTCAATACCGGGGGTGAAGCAAAGAGAGGTCCAAAGTCCAAGTCCAAGGTCAGGGTCAAACAGCAAATCAAACACCAAGGTCGCTCAAGCACTGATCAAAGTTGTAACCTAATCACAGGCGATTAGGGAGGACAACTAGTGGCTTTAAATAGCCCTCCACTGGGTCATGTGACGGGCCAGCGGTCACATGACCTCATCTGCATACCGAGCGCTGGCCAAACATGACCAGCGCTCAAAATATGCACCAAATTTGGTCATGTGGCGTGGCCCAGCGCCACATGACCCAAAACCAGGTATATAATAAATGTTCTGAGCGCTGGTTGCCCAGACCAGCGCTCAGATGTCCCGCCTGCTCGTTACTAGGGGGACGGGGAGGACGCCGGACGCGCTGTATCAGTGCGCGTGCCGGACCCTCTCCTGTGAGTGTCGTCATGGAGACGAGGACGCATCCTGCGTCCTCGCTCCGGCGCACTCCTGGGAGACCCGGCGGCACGGCAGAGGGGAAGCGCGCCGCCGGCTCCCCGTTACAGTACCCCCCCCTTCACGAGGGGCCACCGGACCCTTAGCTGGAGGAACCGGCTTTTCAGGATGCTGTCGATGGAAACTCCTAACAAGTGCGTCTGCATGCATCCTGCTCAGCGGTACCCAAGATCTGTCCTCAGGCCCGAATCCCCTCCAGTGTACAAGGTACTGGAAGGAATTCCGGACTTTCCTAACGTCAATGATTCTATGAATCTCGTGCTCCACTTGTCCCTCCACCTCGACCGGAGGCGGGGGCAGTTCCTCTGGACCAGCGGGAGCAACATAACGCTTAAGCAAAGACATATGAAAAACATTGTGAACACGAAGGGAGTCAGGTAAACACAATTCAAACGACACCGGATTGATCACCTTGGTGATCCTGTATGGACCAATGAAGCGAGGCGCAAACTTATAGGATGGTACTTTCATACGTAGATTTTTTGTTGACAACCATACCATGTCCCCACCTTGAAATTCACAACCCTTAGAACGTCTCTTATCGGCCTTAGTTTTTTGAATCCTTTGGGCTCTTTCCAGGTTCGACTGAACCTGTGCCCAAACTGTGCACAGTTCCTGAGAGAGAGCATTGGCCTCTGGGACCGCCGAAACAGCTGGAGAAAAGGAGCCAGAAGCGCGGATGAAACCCCATGTTGCAGAAAAACGGCGATACCCCAGAAGACGAATTCACACGGTTATTAATCGCGAACTCGGCCAGAGACAGGAATCTGGCCCACACATGCTGGTTATCTGCAACATAACATCTGAGATATTGCTCAACGGACTGATTAAGACGTTCAGTCTGACCATTGGTCTCCGGATGAAAGGCTGACGAAAAGGATAAGGAAATATCAATCTTCTTACAGAAGGCCCTCCAGAATTTAGACACAAACTGCACCCCCCTGTCGGAAACAATATTCTCAGGAACACCGTGTAGTTTAACTATGTGGTCCATAAATACGGAAGCCAAAACCTTTGCAGAGGGTAATTTACACAAAGGAATAAAGTGACACATCTTTGCTGAATCTGTCCACCACTACAAGAATCACGGTTTACCCTCAGAGCATGGCAAATCCGTGATGAAGTCCATGGACAGATGTGACCAAGGTCTACCAGGTATGGGTAATGGACGCAACTCACCCATAGGCCGAGTCTTGGGATTCTTGGACCTGGCACAAGTATGCACGCAGTTACAAAAGCCTGAACATCTCTGGAGATTGACGACCACCAATACTGCCTAGAGACCAACTCCTTGGTGGCATTGATACCAGGATGTCCACATAAAACAGAGCTATGGCACTCACCCAGCAGTCGCAACCGCAAATGAGCTGGCACAAATAACTTGTCATTGGGAGTACCAGTGGGAGCAAGATGTTGTCCTGCCACGATTTCAGAAGCGAGATCAGATGAGGTAGCGGCTACGATGATGTCAGTTGGCAGGATGGGCTCAGGAGGGACGTCAGGAGGCTGATACGCCTGGAAACTTCGGGATAAGGCATCGGCCTTAATGTGTCTTGCTTCCGGTCTGAAGGTAACACAAAAGTCAAAACGAGTAAAAACAAAGCCCACCTCGCCTGTCTGGGATTCAATCGCTTAGCAGATTCCAGAAACATCAAATTCTTATGATCCGTGAGGACCGTAATGCGGTGTAATGCCCCTTCTAAAAAATGACGCCATTCCTCAAATGCCCACTTGATTGCCTAGTAACGTCCCCTATTACCAATGTCATAGTTCTCTCGGCAGGAGAGAACTTGCGGGAGAAGAAGGCGCATGGCTTGAGATTAGTTAAGGTGGAAGACCCCTGGACAGTACTGCCCCCACACCATCTTCAGATGCATCCACCTCAACTACAAACGGCTTATTTGATCAGGCCTGGATCAGCACAGGAGCATCAACAAAAAAACCGCTTTTAGCTTTTCAAAAGCTTCAATAGCTGCAGGGGACCAGTTGACTAAATCAGCTCCCTTGCGGGTCAAATCCGTAATGGGTTTGGCTATAACAGAAAAATTTTTGATAAATTTCCGATAGAAATTAGTAAAACCCAGAAATCGCTGGAGCGCCTTCAGAGAGGAAGGTCGCACCCAATCTACAATGGCCTGTACCTTACTCGGGTCCATTTTGAAGGAAAAAGGGGTGAGAATGTATCCCAAAAAGGTCACTTCCTGAACACCAAAGATACACTTCTCCCCTTTGACAAACAACTTGTTCTCACGCAACACCTCCAGCACTTGCCTGGTGTGGGATACGTGACTCTCCCAGTCTGTAGAAAAAATCAAGATGTCATCAATATAGACAATTACAAATTTTCCAATAAATGGTCTAAAAAATGTCATTGACAAAATTTTGGAACACCGCAGGAGCATTACTTAACCCGAAGGGCATTACTAGGTACTCATAATGACCCTCCGGGGTATTAAAGGCAGTTTTCCATTCATCACCCTCACGGATTCTGATCAGGTTGTACGCCCCCTTCAGATCTAGCTTAGTAAACCAACAAGCACCCTGAACCTGATTCAACAAATCAGGAATAAGGGGCAGCGGGTACCTGTTTTTAAACAGTAATTTTATTGAGTTCCCTGTAATCAATACAGGGCCTCAACCCTCCATCCTTTTTTCCGACAAAGAAAAATCCTGCCCCCATGGGAGAAACAGAAGGCCGGATGTGACCCTTGGCCAGACTCTCCTTGAGATAATCCCTCATAGACTGACGCTCTGGAGTAGAGAGATTATAGATACGGCCCTTGGGATATTTGGACCCCTCAATAATATGATGGCACAATCATATTGCCGGTGAGGAGGGAGGAACTCAGTCTCGGACATGGAGAAAACGTCGAAAAATCGTTGATGTACTCAGGTAAGAAAAGAGACTCAGTAAGTACCTCCCATCTGCAATACAGATTTGCAACACTTGTCACAATTTAGCCCCCATCTTCTAATTCACCTGTTGACCAATTGATTACAGGATTGTGGTCCTGCAACCAAGGTAAACCAAGAACTAGGTCAGCAGGTAAATTCTTTAAGACCCAAAAAACACATTTTTCGGAATGCGAAATCCCAACCGTCAGGGTCACACTAGGAGTACAGAACTCGATCCTCCCATTATTTAGGGGGGTGGAGTCGAGGGCGATAATTTGAATTACCTCCCTTAAAGGGACATCGGTAAACCCACAGACTGTACAAAATCAAAATCAATAAAATTAGCAGCAGAACCAGAGTCAACAAAAGGCCTTCCAGAACCCCTGAATTGATCATATGCAAATGGAGATGGGTACTAAAAACCTTTCTCCTTACCACTGCTGGGGTTACCTTACTTCCCACCGGAGATCTCCTAGAGGGCGGAAGTTTTTGGACACTGCTGGAGCCAGTGGTTCACCTCACCGCCAGTAGAAGCAGGCTCCTTTAAACGTCTTTGTTTTTCAAGGTTCCTCCTAACTGCATGGACTCCTCCGGGACCTTGGCAGGAGGTGGACTCAGGGGAGGAAACTCAGGCAGGACGACAGCTTGAGGAGTACTTGATCGTCCCTCTGTCTCTCTCTCACCGTCGATCCAGCTTAATAGCTAAAGTCATGGTCGTCTCTAGGGAGTCAGGAGTAGGATAACTAACCAGAAGATCCTTGAGTTGGTCTGACAGCCCACCCTAAACTGGCTTCTCAAAGCTGGGTCATTCCACCCAGAGGAGACACACCACTTCCTGAACTCTGCACAGTAATCCTCTACTGGGCGGTTTCCCTGCTGAATGTTCCTGAGCTGAGTTTCTGCTACAGTGGCCCAGTCTGGTTCTTCATACAAAAGACTAAGGCCTGGAAAAAGGGCCTCCACAGACAACAGACATGGGGAGTCAGATGGCAATGAGAAAGCCCACTCCTGCGGATCCCCTTGCAGCAAGGAAATGATTATTCCTACCCGCTGCTGCTCAGAACCCGAGGAGTGTGGGCGTAAACGAAAATATAATTTACCAACTTTCCTGGAAAGAACGGAAAGTTTTTCGGTTACCCACAAACCGATCGGGGGCAACCTTATATGGGTTCAATAATGGAGGGAGTGGCTTGCGGGTGCAGTTGCAGCTGCTCCTGGGTGTTGGATTCTCTCGGCAGCATCCTGGATCATCTGAGCCATGTCACCTATATGATCCGTGAGAACTCGCAACGGCTCCATTTAGTATGGCCTGTGATTCTGTCACGAGGGAGACAAGGGAAGGTGGCTACTGAATACCCCCCCGTTCTCTCCCTGCCTGCTTGCCTCAGTCGGCCCTAGGCGCCCACGGACAACCACGGTGACGGTCCCTGCTCTGTATAAGTGCACAGGGAGGGACAGGGAACAAATTGGAGAGACAAACACAGACGAAACAAACACAATATCAGAATAGTCAGCAAGCCGGGTCATACACAGGAGATAACGTCAATACCGGGGTGAAGCAAAGAGAGGTCCAAGTCCAAGGTCAGGGTCAAAGAGCAAATCAAACACAAGGTCGTCAAGCACTGATCAAAGTTGTAACGCTAATCACAGGCGATTAGGGAGGACAACTAGTGGCTTTAAATAGCCCTCCACTGGGTCATGTGACGGGGCCAGCGTCACATGACCTCATCTGCATACCGAGCGCTGGCCAAACGTGACCAGCGCTCAAATATGCACCAAATTTGGTCATGTGGCGTGGCCAGCGCCACATGACCAAAACCAGATATATAATAATGTTCTGAGCGCTGGTTGCCCAGACCAGCGCTCAGATGTCCCCCGCCTGCTCGTTACTAGGGGGATGGGGAGGACGCCGGACACGCTGTATCAGTGCCCGTGCCGGACCCTCTCCTGTGAGTGTCGTCATGGAGATGAGGACGCATCCTGCGTCCTCGCTCACCGGCGCACTCCTGGGAGACGGCGGCACGGCAGAGGGGAAGCGCGCCGCCGGCTCCCCGTTACATCTATATTTAGAAGGGGTTGTTCTGATCTGATGCCCCCTTTAATTTTCCATTAGAACACCCTCTGAAATTCTCTCTTTCACGCTTATATGCTACAAAGTTTCAAGGCTCCTGTAAATATAAGTGCTGTGGGGTATATTAATTTATGAAGAACTTTCTATGTAACTCCTATTCCCGGAGAAGCTGGGGAGGAAACGTATTGTACACAGACTTTAATAATACAGCCTTTAGCTGGCTCCCAAGACATCACTAAAATTATTTATTAAAATGTGTTCTGTTTCACTTGAGTGATATGTAGAAACTACTTTGGGGGATGTCAGTACTGTCACCAGCGTGATTTTATCCAGTGTTTAAGTAAAATCTAGAAGCAGAGAAAGAAGAAGAATTGAAAGGAGACAAATACAGACATAGGTGTCAATCAAGAACATGGTGGATGTTAGAAGAATATGTAGCATTTTATGCATGTAAATTAACCAGATAGTGCAATATGCATTATATACAATAAAGCTATAAGACCCATTGCTACGTCCTGTTTGTTTATTCTCTCATTGACCAGTGACTGCTTTTGCTTTGTAATGTTCCCTACTTGATCTTCACTTGTGTGGTTGAGGAGATCTGGTTGGCAGACACATCTATGGTCACTTGTCAAGCATAAAAGTATGCATGTCTAGTTATGTATGTGCTGGGATTACTCATACTTGATATCATTGCACCTACTTATGCATGTCACTGAGCTCATTTTTATTGACACGGCTGTTCTATAAAGCCAGTGAGCCTATCTGTATTTATTGCAGCTCTAGCATCAGGCCTGGGCATATCAGGTATAGAACCATTTCACATGACAGGTCTAGAGAAACTTTACATAGCAAACCATGAAAGTGTCAGTTTAATAAAACATATTTGAAATGCTAAATAGTACCAGTAGCTGTAGCTCACTTTGGATCACTCTTTTACTGAAAATAAATATTCCTCTCATTGCTAAATGCAATGACTCAAATAACTACATAAAAAATCCTAGAATATATATATATATATATATATATATATATATATATATATATATATATACATTTTGACCTGCCAATGTCTCTGTGTATGTGTTTTTAAATTATATGAATAAACTAAAGCTTTTTAAGGATTGCCACTATACTGGACCTCACATTCTCCATTGGCTTAACTATAATTTATATGACCCCATGGCAAAATAAAATGGAGCCCCCTCACTATCTAGAGTGAGAAAATTAAAAACAGTAGCATAAATCACAATAATTAAATGTATGTATAATAGCACTATATATCAGAAAAAATAACAGATTATAGCAAAAAAGCCATGTTCTTACACCTGACCTCCCCTGTATCGTAAAGGTATTTTTTAAGTACTGATTGGCTCTTTTATTATTACTATTCTGAAATTATTACCATTCTGTGTAATGATGTGCCATGTAAATCTAGTACCCATTCCCCATTTTGCTGATAAGACCACATTCCTGAGTGATCTCAGAGACATGCATGTTGCACACTGGAGGAGGGGCTAAAAGGTTTAAACTTTGTGATCCAGATACATTCAGGGGACTCCACCTGAAACTTCATCCAAGGTAGGATGTAAGTACTGATTTTCCCTATCCCTTGTACACCCTGGGTTGTCGGTCATGTGTTATAACGTGGAAGACAGCCATGTGTTATAGCATGATTGTTGGAGTCTCACCCCATTTAGACTAGTGATTTATTTACTGTTTATTATTCTGTATGTGCTTTGTCTGTGTTACCTTATATTTAATCACACTTAGTAAATATATTTATTCACTTAGCCTGCTTAAGCTTATTCATTCTTATATTTATTGAATATACGTTATGAAACACTCCCCTATGGCTGCTATGGCTATAGTTATGCCCCAGCATCTGTTTGACTAGTTAGAGCTGGCCAGACTATCCGTATATCTATTTTATATACATTGTTCAAACAGGCTAGTGATCCCCATGGGTCATAAATTATAATTTTTATTAGATTATATACTTAAATTTTTGCCTCAAATCCTTGGCATCCATACAGTGTTACCAAATATCTTTTTATAATCAGTGATCTTATAAGAGCCCTGAACTGTTATGCCTGCACTGCCTGTTAGAACATCAGTGCATGTACAGTACAGTACATCCCAGCCCTGTGGCTAAGATCTTTACTGTGCATGTTCCAATCAAGAAGGAGAGGTTCTTTCCCACTGATTTTCTATTGCAGTTGTCTTGAACAGTGCAACCTAATACTAGTTTCTTGACATACACTAAGGACATTAAGGTGGTTTTCCTGCTGACCAATCCCCTTTAAACTATGAGTATGGTAAATCCTGGGCCTATTCTGAAATTTCACAGCACCACTTAATCAGAGGAAAGCACATTCAGAAGTAGAGTGTTCTTTTTTTATCGTTTTGATACGTTTCAAATTCCATGATGAGAGGAGACTCTATACATCTCACCTGCTTTATTATCCTGGATGCACAGAGGATGTCTGGAAAATCAATGGAGGATAAAAGGCTGTGAAGATTTTATTGTTCATCTTTATAATTAAACAGGGAACATCAAAGAAGCTTGAACAAATTTTGAGTCTGTCAATAGTGACCCTTATTCGCAGTACAGTCTGGGGTTGCGCCATGGCCGCGCCGTGCCAGATGAAATGCCGGGCTGTGCCACCAGTAATGTATTGCCCAGCCACTCCCCCTGGTAACGCAAGCATATGCTTTAGTGCTTTATGTGGCTTAGGTGTGTGGGCTATGTTGCAAGTAGGGTTGCAGCGGTATCCGGTTCCACGATATACCATGGTAATGAAATGCACGGTTATCAAACCGTGGGCATTTGCTTATTACCGGTAAAAGGTAAATGGCGACAAGACTTTTTAGTCTTGTCGCCATTTGCGCCTGGACCCGACCGCATTACTGATACTAGGCTGCGCTACTGCGCAGCCTAGTATCAGAGGACATGGAGAAGATAAAATTAAAAAATCACTTACCCGTCCTGCGCCGCGGCTCCGCTTCGGTGTCCAGCACTCCTCCTCTTTTCCGGGTCGCGCTGTACTGTCCTGACCGGGTACAGCGTCAGGACGTAGTGCGCGCACTCTGACCTGATGCTGCACGCTGTCAGGTGACAGTGCAGCTACGGGAGACTAAGGAGCGTCAGACACCGGAGAGGAGCCACAGCGCAGGACAGGTAAGTGATTTTTTTATTTTATTCAGATGGTGGCCACAGTGGGCTGAAGGGGCCACAGTGGGCTGATGGCGTCACAGTGGGCTGATGGGGGCACAGTGGGCTGATGGGGGCACAGTGGGCCGATTTGAGGTCTGAAGGGGGCACTGGGGCTGATCTGAGGTCTGAAGGGGGCACTGTGGGCCGATCTGAGGTCTGAAGGGGGCACTGTGGGCCGATCTGAGGTCTGAAGGGGGCACTGTGGGCCAATCTGAGGTCTGAAGGGGGGCACTGTGGGCCAATCTGAGGTCTGAAGGGGGCACTGTGGGCCGATCTGAGGTCTGAAGGGGGCACTGTGGGCCGATCTGAGGTCTGAAGGGGGCACTGTGGGCCGATCTGAGGTCTGAAGGGGCACTGTGGGCTGATCTGAGGTCTGAAGGGGCACTGTGGGCTGATCTGAGGTCCGAGGATTAGTGTATCTTTTAAATAATATATGTAACAAACTGTGATACCATGATAACCGTAATACCGCGGTATTTACTGAGATGGTTATCATACCATGAAAATTTCATACCGTTGCAACCCTAGTTGCAAGCTGTGTGACTACTCAGCCTGCCTATGTCTGAGATTCTGCTCTGGTCTAATGGGGTGCCAGGTCCCTGGACCTATCAGGTTCTGATTCAGGGACTCAGCGTTCTATTTAAATCCTCTGCTGGCAATACACCCTTGCCAGTTATAGGTTTTACTCCCTTATTGTGTTCCCGGTTCTGTTCTGTGCATATTGGATTGCTATTTGTTTTGACCTTGGCTTGCCTTTGACCATGTTCTGCTTCGTCACTCCCGTCTGTATTGTCTGCCCGGGTTCCAACCCATTCCCGTACACTTCTGTGTTTTCTCGTCTCTCTGAGAGTGTTTGTCTTGCACTTAGCAGAACAGGGAACGTCGACCAGTTGTGGACTTGCGGCTTAGGGCTTGCACTGCAAGTAGACAGGGAAAGTGGGTTGGGTTCCAGGTAGGGCTCACTGTCTGTGTAATTCCTGACTACTGTGCTGACAGAACCCATTTTAAATTACAAATAAGCAATGATTGTTCATTACCAAATCACATGACACAGTAATTGGTTACTAAACAGTTACACTTGTTGTTCAAACTCTGTTTTTGTATGATTTTATGCCATGAGTAAGGGTCACTATTGTCAGAAACCAAAACACATAGGTGTTCTAGTACCTATGATGTTCCCTGTTTGGCTTTAAAGACGCACTATAAAGTCTTCAAAGTCATTTATCAGATGCTGTAGTTCCTCTATTTCAGATTCTCAGTCTTCAGTCTCAGTTTTAGATTCCATATATTCATGCAGAATATATCTTATAATTCCCTGTATCATTAAATTTACCACACTGCATACATTCTAGCAAGCTCAATAAAGAAATAATGATGCAGTCTAGTCTCCATTCTTTACTGCTGTTCTGTTCGTACATAATGAAGTCTGATCTAAAGGAAACTCGCCTTGATCACTATGACACTATTGACCTGGAGTTAGCTGGTGATATGGCTTTTGTACATTCAGATTTCCAGAGCCTTTGAGCCATGTGTTGTTTAAACTAAACCCCAGTGCCGCCAAACTGCTCCTTCAGAGCAAATCCTATGCACTTCTATGGACTTCCAGTATCACAAAGGTACGAAAACAATCCCAAACAGAATTTTGCACTGCCTTCTTAATTAAAGTCTCTCTTAGAACTTCTGCAAACTCAGGCTTCACAGTATCAAGCCCATTGTGTGTGTGAGCAAAGACAGATGTATTCTTCTGAGTACATGTATGTATTAAGGTCCATGCTTTGTATATGCAGTCATTAAAAGAGCATTCCATTGAGTAATGTATAGAATGTACTCTGATTAATGTACTCTGATGCAGCCATCATTAGTACTAAAAGGCCCCTTACAATAAGCTGAGAATCCCACAGATAATCTTTAACAAGCGTTCGTAGTGATTATATGGCAGTGTAAATGTACCGCCGATTACCCGATGAACAAACTAAACGCTCTTTCATCGGGTAATAGATTATTTGCGTGGTCACAAAACTTATTGTTTGCCTGCAGCAGATCGTGCTGTGTAAACAGCATCTGCTGCCAGCAAATAACCAGCCTATATAGGAACAAGCGATGGCATTAGTGATCGTTGCTCCCTATACTGTGGAGGAGATTGCTGTATGTAAGTGCAGCACTCTCCTCCACTATTGAGCAGGTGATTGTCGGTATGGAACGATTCCTTCCCAACATTCTGCTGCTATATTGTTCCCTGTAAAGGGACCTTAAGGCAAAACCTACTTTTATCACTGAACACTATTGTTTGCCATTGACAACATCACAGGTCGCAGGAGGGTTGGAGAGTGCCTTCTGCCATAATGCGGAGATAAAAGACCAACACCAGGTATCATGGTTTGAGACACTGATGGCCACTATGGCTGTTTCCATCTGATATTTGTGGAGCGAATATTGACCAGTCCAGGACCTTGTGGAACCAGTCCTACTAGACATGGTGTTCCAACAAGATTACGGCCAGCCAGCAGATACCCTTGCCAGCCCAATCACCAGATGTCTTTAGTGTTCCTTTTAAGCTGCGCGGTCGTGCGCGGCCGCGCAGCTATTATGGTGCCCCGGCTCACAAGTTTTTAATGTGCACTCACTCTGCTAGCCGTTGCCCATAATGCCCACACATTTTTCCCACTACCAGGGCCGCACCACCAATTAGGCAAGGTGAGGCAATCGCGTCAGGCGGCGCGGCCCTGGTGACAAGTGAGGGGCTGCAGCAGCAGGGCAGCGGGAGATGAGCGCTTCCATTGTGGAAGCGCTCATCTCTATATTAATCTGTATCGGCCGTCTTCAGGACAGTGAAACACATGGATGCTGCAGGGGAGGGAGAGGCGTCTAGGGCAGGCACTAGGCCTGCAGCCTATCAGAGGCCGGTGGAGGCGGCGCAATGACATAATTGCATCGCCTGAGCCATACAGCGCGGGACACAGGCCGGAAGAGGCCTGCATCGCATCGCAGCACTGAAAGAGGCATGGAGGTAAGTATATTTGTTTATTTTTTTTATATGGCACAATACAGAAGAGGAGCGCTATGGGGGCACTGTGGGGGCACTTACTGCCACATAATTGGGGGGCATCCATGGA
>ONZH01000429.1:0-49886 GCA_900303285.1 Rhinella marina
GAGGAGAGGGTCTCCCAGAGTCCCACAACATTGATCAGGCCCACAGCCACCAGGGGAACACTCTCCAAGGTGTGGGACACGTTCATGGCACCCCCTCGTGCAACTTCCATCACTGCGGGGCCCGCTATCAGCAGGAGGGACAAGTATCGGCGGATGTTGCGGGAGTACCTGGCAGACCGTACCCCTGTCCTCCCCGATCCCTCGGCGTCCTACACTTACTGGGTCTCCAAGTTGGACATGTGGCTGGAACTGTCCCTGTACGCCTTGGAGGTGCTTGCCTGCCCTGCCGCCAGCGTGCTATCAGAAAGGGTGTTCAGCGCAGCCGCCTGTCAACCGACAGTGCCGACAGGCTGACGCTAATCAAAATGAACAGCAAGTGGATTGACCCGGACTTTGCTTCTCCAACAGTGGAAAGCAGCCAAAAGTGAAGTGCCATCTGTATGAAGTGCCATTTCCTCCTCCACCTCCTCCTCCTCCTCCTTAACCGCCGTAGAATTGCTCCGTAAAAAAAAAAAAATATATTTATGGCTCACCTCTTGGGCCTACAAACAATTTTTAAGAGGTCTCACCTCTTGGGCCTACAAACAATTTTTAAGAGGTCTCACCTCTTTAGCCTCCACACAATTTTTAAGAGGTCTCACCTCTTTGGCCTCCACATAATTTTTAAGAGGTCTCACCTCTTGGGCCTCCACATAATTTTTAAGAGGTCTCACCTCTTGGGCCTACAAACAATTTTTCTCATGTCTCACCTCTTGGGCCTACAAACAATTTTTCTCATGGCTCACCTCTTGGGCCTACAAACAATCTTTAAGAGGTCTCACCTCTTTGGCCTCCACATAATTTTTAAGAGGTCTCACCTCTTTGGCCTCCACATAATTTTTAAGAGGTCTCACCTCTTGGGCCTACAAACAATTTTTCTCATGGCTCACCTCTTGGGCCTACAAACAATTTTTAAGAGGTCTCACCTCTTTGGCCTCCACATAATTTTTAAGAGGTCTCACCTCTTGGCCTCCACATAATTTTTAAGAGGTCTCACCTCTTGGGCCTCCACATAATTTTTAAAGAGGTCTCACCTCTTGGGCCTCCACATAATTTTTAAGAGGTCTCACCTCTTGGGCCTCCACATAATTTTTAAGAGGTCTCACCTCTTGGGCCTCCACATAATTTTTAAGAGGTCTCACCTCTTGGGCCTACAAACAATTTTTCTCATGCCTCACCTCTTGGGCCTACAAACAATTTTTAAAGAGGTCTCACCTCTTGGGCCCTCCACATAATTTTTAAGAGGTCTCACCTCTTGGGCCTCCACATAATTTTTAAGAGGTCTCACCTCTTGGGCCTACAAACAATTTTTCTCATGGCTCACCTCTTGGGCCTACAAACAATTTTTAAGAGGTCTCAACTCTTTGGTCTCCACATAATTTTTAAGAGGTCTCACCCTTGGGCCTACAAACAATTTTTCTCCATGCCTCACCTCTTGGGCCTACAAATAATTTTTAAGAGGTCTCACCTCTTGGGCCTACAAACAATTTTTATTATGGCTCACCTCTTGGGCCTTAATACAATTGTTAAGAGGTCTCACCTCTTGGGCCTACAAACAATTTTTAAGAGGTCTCACCTCTTCGGCCTACAAACAATTTTTATTATGGCTCACCTCTTGGGCCTTAATACAATTTTTAAGAGGTCTCACCTCTTTGGCCTCCCACTTAATTTTTCGAGGGCTCACCTCTTGGGCCTCCACATAATTTTTTCGAGGGCTCACCCTCTTGGGCCTCCATATCATTTTTTCGAGGGCTCACCTCAAGCTAACTTTGCGCACTCATTAAAATATTTTCACAACAAGGACCTAAGAGCCCTCAATGGGAGAGCTTTGTGTGGGGGCCTGTTATAGGGAAGAGATGCGGCCCTGCGGGCTCTAGCCTGCCTTCTCCATGAGCCTCTGGCCAGCCCACGGCCTCTTCCTGCCTTTTGCGGTCCTACGCATCCCTCAACATCCCCACTGCTTTACCTGCTAGACATGACACTGGGCTAGGTCGGGTCACTGACTTCGTCATACTCAACCACCTCCTCTTACACTGCCTCACTTTGCTCCAACAGCCTCCCTTGCTGGCAACTGTGTCTCATCATCGTCCCTAATCATTTTTACACTTTAGTGCCCGTTCCACACCACCATCAGCTAGAGATGGAGCTTGCTCCAGTGTTTGGGCATCAGAACAAACAAAATCCTCAGATAGCTCCTGCGATTCTTGCATGGGTGGGAACACTGGGTTGATAACATTGGGCAGGGTGGGAGGAAGGAGGGTCAGAGTGAGGTCCCTGCAGTTTCTGCAGGCTATCGACGAGACTGGACTTTGTGGACTTGACTGGGTGGTGGACAGATTTAACAAATCTAGAAGGAGAAGGAGGGGTTTGCCGAGCTGTCTGTAAGGGTTGCGGAAATCCAGACAGAACCAAGGCCCAAAACTTGGGTGGGGGTAGCAGGTTTGCCCGTCCCCGCCTCCACAACATTCACCCAGTGTGCCGTCAGGGAGATGTAGCATCCCTGGCCTCAAACCAAAGTGTTGGTGGTCAAATGGCCTTTTGCAGTAACCGTGTTACTCGGGCGTGGATGATGTTTTGGGACATGTGCCTGGGCAAGGCAGGGATGGCACAGAGGGAAAAATAGTGATGGCTTGATTGCTTTCCCCCTTGCCTATGCCATCTGTGGTTGTCATAGGCAACGTGATTTTAAGGGGTGCAGAATTTTATCTTCTTTTTTGTCTAGTTTGGCTTGGGGTCCATGGCAATGTAGAGGAAATAAGGTTTCCTTGTATGGTCTCACTTTACAGAGAGGTTACATTGTCTTTGGAGTGTATTGTTGAGAGGCTGTGATAGTGGCGTAATAGTGCGACTTGGGCGCGTTATATGCACCCAGACATGCTTCCCCTGCTGTCCCAGTTGCATTCCAGCAGTGTTGCCATCCTTTTCTGAGGTTTCAGGGTGGACTTGGTGACCTCCAAGTGGTCGAATTGAGATTTCCAAGTGGCGAGCATTTTTTTCCCATAGACTTTAATGGGATTCGATATTCGGTCGAATAGTCGAATTTCGCGGTCTATTCGAATCGAATTTCGTACTTTCGAATATTTCACTACTCGCTCATCTCTAATGTTAACTTGTTAATGTGGGTGTAAGGCAGGGCATTTAAAGGGGTTCTCCGAGTTATATATATTGATGACCTATCCTCAGGATAGGTCATCAATATCAGATCGATGGGGGTCTGACACCTGGCACCCCCGCCGATCCGCTGTTTGAAGAGGAGGCGCGCACCGTATCAGCGCTGCCTCCTCTTCATTGTTTACATGCTGGCCGACACGGGGGTAGTGGTGAGTAGGTGTAATTACACCTAACTGCCCCATTCATTTCAATGGAAAGAATTGCTCCCATACAAGTCAAGTCTAGCTAGTGAGATACGGAGGCTGGCAAACTTGTGAATCATGACACTCTCTAAATGCTAACTTGACAAAGTCTCGTTCACTAGAATCTCTGGATGGCGACTGGAAATTATGCCTACAATCTGCACTGTGGTGTGCAGGTTCAAATGACTACCTTTGTCCAAATCCTGGCCAATTGTGTAGGGTGTCTTATCTGTAATCCCTTCTTGGCAGAAAAGTCTGAAATGCCGTAGTTGCAGGTTACTTTGCTGACTTTTCGCTCAGCCATGCATGTTCTCTATCTTGTTGACTCCATTGTATTTCTCTGTCTTGCTAAGGAGCATGTAGAGAGCTGTGAGTCTCTTGAAGCTGGGGCCTGGGGAGAGGAGTATTTGGACTTTGCTCCCTCTCCTGCAAACTCCCCCCAGACTTTAGTCTAGACTCTCCCTCTTGTCTAGAAAAGGACCAGCCCACTCCTGCCTCCTCCTGAGAGGGGTGAAACAGGGTGATTAACCCTGTCCCTGCTAACCAAACTAGGACATGCTAAGTACACATAACATAGTAAAACAATGCTTTACATACCATTAAAAAACAATTCCAGATACCCCCTGTACTGGGCTACTACTTATCAGAGCCGGAGGAGATTAGCCTCATTATCATTCATTATTCCTCAAGGGATAATTAGTATGCTACTCAGTTCTGTGGAGGATTTTTTTCTGTAGTGACACAAAATATTTTCCTAGAAATTTTGTAAGTGGAAATTGTCCTCATATTTAATGCAGATTATGAAATCTGACCTGTGTAAGTGGACTGTAAATCTATAGTACATGTCAACTTCTGTGAACTTACAATGATGACATCAACATTTGTGTTTAGTGTGTTTAGTTTGAGTGGCATCATATTTTGTATCCTCCATTAATATAGGGAAGTGATCATTGTCTATCAAAATAACTTATCGATTCTGAGAGGCTGTAGCTTATACAGTGCCTTGCGAAAGTATTCGGCCCCCTGGAACTTTTCAACCTTTTGACACATTTCAGGCTTCAAATAAAAAGATATAACATTTTAAATTTTTGGTGAAGAATCAACAACAAGTGGGTCACAATTGTGAAGTGGAACGAAATTTATTGGATCTTTTAAACTTTTTTTGTAATAATAAAACTGAAAAGTGGGGCGTGCAAAATTATTTGGCCCCCTTGCATTAATACTTTGTTTGCGCCACCTTTTGCTGCGATTACAGCTGCAAGTCGCTTGGGGTATATCTCTATCAGTTTTGCACATCTAGAGACTGAAATTCTTGCCCATTCTTCCCTGCAAAACAGATCGAGCTCTTTGAGGTTGGATGGAGAGCGTTTGTGAACAGCAGTTTTCAGCTCTTTCCACATATTCTCAATTGGATTCAGGTCTGGACTTTGACTTGGCCATTCTAAGACCTGGATACCTTTATTTTTGAACCATTTCATTGTAGATTTTGCTTTATGTTTGGGATCATTGTCTTGTTGGAAGATAAATCTCCGTCCTAGTCTCAGGTCTTTTGCAGACTCCAACAGGTTTTCATCCAGAATGGTCCTGTATTTGGCTCCATCCATCTTCCCCTCAATTTTAACCATCTTCCCTGTCCCTGCTGATGAAAAGCAGGCCCAAACCATGATGCTGCCACCACCATGTTTGACAGTGGGGATGGTGTGTTCAGGGTGATGAGCTGTGTTGCTTTTACGACAAACATATCGTTTTACATTGTTTCCAAAACGTTCGGTTTTGGTTTCATCTGACCAGAGCACCTTCTTCCACATGTTTGGTGTGTCTCCCAGGTGGCTTGTGGCAAACTGTAAACAAGACTTTTTTATGGATATCTTTGAGAAATGGCTTTCTTCTTGCCACTCTACCATAAAGGCCAGATTTGTGAAGTGTTCAACTGACTGTTGTCCTATGTCCTTGTTTGAGATTAAAATTTAGAGGGACGGCCGGGTCTTGGTAGATTTGCAGTGGTCTGATACTCCTTCCATTTCCATATGATCTCTTGCACAGTGCTCCTTGGGATGTTTAAAGCTTGGGTAATCTTTTGGTATCCAAATCCGGCTTTAAACTTCTCCACAACAGTATCACGGACCTGCCTGGTATGTTCCTTGGTCTTCATGATGCAGAACCCTGAGACTATCACAGAGCAGGTGCATTTATACGGAGACTTGATTACACACAGGTGGATTCTATTTATCTTCATCAGTCATTTATGACAACATTGGATCATTCAGAGATCCTCAATGAACTTCTGGAGTGAGTTTTCTGAACTAAAAGTAAATGGGCCGAATAATTTTGCACGCCCCACTTTTCAGTTTTATTATTACAAAAAAAGTTTAAATGATCCAATAAATTTCGTTCCACTTCACAATTGTGACCCACTTGTTGTTGATTCTTCACCAAAAATGTAAAATGTTATATCTTTTTTTTTGAAGCCTGAAATGTGGCAAAAGGTTGAAAAGTTCCAGGGGGCCGAATACTTTCGCAAGGCACTGTAAACTCAGGAAATACTCTGTGATATTAAGGTGATGTCAAATTCACCTCATATATGAGACATGAAGCCAGACATCATACCCCCATGCCAAATACAAAGCAGCCTTAATTCTCCTATCTTAGCCATAATGCCCCACATTCCAACTACATGGATGCCCAATTCCTTCCATAACAGCCACAATGCCACCATAGCTGTAACAATGCCCCTGTAACAATGACTGAGCTAGTAACAATGCCCCCATGACAGCTGCAGTGCCTGTCGTTCCATCCACAGTGCATTGAAAGCCACAAGGCATTCCCTCTTCATGTGCTTCAAGACAGGCCACATGGGCTCCTTCTTGTCAAGTTTTTTTTTATAGTTGAGGAATTTGTTACCAAAATATCATAACCATAATGTACAACCTAGGGATATCAAGAAGAGAAGAGCCATTTCAACCTCTCATGGAATTTTGTGATATTTCTGGCTCTCCATATGACTTTCCAGTTTTATTGCTGGCAGAACCAGATTTCCTAACTGGCACAAGTGGTACCTGCCTAAGATGGCACTTCATGAAATGGGCGGCTGTAGTCATATTGTTTAGGTCAGGGGTGCACAACCTTTTTTGATTGGGGGCCACATTGTCGGCCTGAACCAATTCCAAGGGCCGAAAATAAAACTTAAGGGGGTATTACCAACTGAAATACTATTTTTAAGGCATATTAAACATGCAGTATATATTATAAATGTCTAGTTACACTTCTACTCCCATTTAATGGGAAAATAGATGAAAGGTACACGTGAGGAGCCACAAGACATGGACATACATATCTGTTACCAGATGGTTGGGGGCCGCACAGAATGGTCTCGAGGGCCGCATGTGGCCCCCGGGCCGCAGGTTGTGCACCCCTGGTTTAGGTGATGTAGTGGATATTGGTGCAAATGTCCCAGTAATGGAGTTGGTTGGTGCTCTGATATTGACCTTATCTAAGTAGGCAAAATAAAGAAAATTGTAGACTGCTAAGAGGACTTATAGCAAATCCTACACTTAGAAGCTAATTATATTTTTATTACATCGTATGTACGTACTTCTTTTTATAGAAAGCATTTGACATGTCATAAATATATTTTAGAAGTTCGCTTGGTAGGATCAGGCATTGAAACCCCAACTAATTGCTAGAGCAAAGGAGCTACCATGATGTACTCCTTCAGTGATGATTGGGCTTGCAATACAATCCATCTACCCATCTCGTAAATGAAGCAGAAAGAATCAGATTGATGGAGTTGAAGAAACTGAACACTCTATAGAGCATTATCGTTGCTTTATTCTAGCTATCGATGGGGGTTTCAATGCCTAGACCCCACCAATTAGAACTATATTTTAGATCAGACTTCAGCAGTTCTTTCTAACAGGAGGTAAACTTCAGTCACATCATGCCATAGATGTCTTTAGGACAAAAAGTATTTTAGTCATAATTTTGGCCATCTATAGACTCTCTGTGTTCATGGACTGAAACTTTCAGCAGAAGCAAGCATGACTGTCTACCATGCAAGATAGTTCCATAGAGGTGGTGGCCTCTGGTATCACTTAGACCTCATGAGATTCGCATCCCCACTTATCCCTTGGTTAAACTTGGTGGACTTTTTTTGACATAGACCAGGGACGCCCAACCTGCGGCCCTCAAGCTGTTGATAATCTACAACTCTCAGCATGCACAGACAACCTACAGCTATCAGCCTACAGAAGGGCATGGTGGGAGTTGTAGTTTTACAACAGTTGGAGGGCCACAGGTTGAGCATTCTTGACATAGAGAGTCCCAGCATCTCTGTACTGTAGTTACTTCATGTTCCCTAGGATGGTGTCTCCATATGGCACTGCATTACAGAGGTATTTTTTTCCTAGAAGCAATGCTACTAAGAGAAAACTCTTCATTAGTATATCATCCATCGTGGATATAACATGTTTTTTTTTCTGTTTGATTCCTTATGAACAAAAGAGGTAAATGTTCTCCATGATTCTGAATAAGGAGAAGGAATACAAAGGAATAGTATGGGTCCATAGATTTCTAAGAGAGCTGTCGTATTATCAAAAAAGTTGAAATTAGTGTAATATCAGGCTAATATACATACAGTCATGGCCAAAAGTTTTGAGAATGATACAAATATTAATTTTTACAAAGTCTACTGCTTCAGTTTTTATAATGGCAATTTGCATATACTCCAGAATGTTATAAAGAGTGATCAGCTTAACAGCAATTACTTACAAAGTCAATATTTGCCTAGAAAATGAACTTTATCCCCCAAAACACATTTCAACATCATTGCAGCCCTGCCTTAAAAGGACCAGCTAACATCGTTTCAGTGATTGCTCCATTAACACAGGTGTGGGTGTTGATGAGGACAGGGCTGGAGATCAATCTGTCATGATTAAGTAAGAATGACACCACTGGACACTTTAAAAGGAGGCTGGTGCTTGGCATCATTGTTTCTCTTCTGTTAACCATGGTTATCTCTAAAGAAACACGTGCAGTCATCATTGCACTGCACAAAAATGGCCTAACAGGGAAGAGTATCGCAGCTAGAAAGATTGCACCTCAGTCAACAATCTATCGCATCATCAAGAACTTCAAGGAGAGAGGTTCCATTGTTGCCAAAAAGGCTCCAGGGTGCCCAAGAAAGACCAGCAAGCGCCAGGACCGTCTCTTAAAAGTGTTTTAGCTGCAGGATCGGGCTACCAGCAGTGCAGAGCTTGCTCAGGAATGGCAGCAGGCAGGTGTGAGTGCATCTGCACGCACTGTGAGGCGGAGACTCTTGGAGCAAGGCCTGGTCTCAAGGAGGGCAGCAAAGAAGCCACTTCTCTCCAGAAAAAACATCAGGGACAGACTGATATTCTGCAAAAGGTACAGGGAGTGGACTGCTGAGGACTGGGGTAAAGTCATTTTCTCTGATGAATCCCCTTTTCGATTGTTTGGGACATCTGGAAAACAGCTTATTCGGAGAAGACGAGGTGAGCGCTACCACCAGTCTTGTCTCATGCCAACTGTAAAGCATCCTGAAACCATTCATGTGTGGGGTTGCTTCTCAGCCAAGGGAATCAGCTCTCTCACAGTCTTGCCTAAAAACACAGCCATAAATAAAGAATGGTACCAGAATGTCCTCCGAGAGCAACTTCTCCCAACCGTCCAAGAGCAGTTTGGCGATCAACAATGCCTTTTCCAGCATGATGGAGCACCTTGCCATAAAGCAAATGTGATAACTAAATGGCTCAGGGAACAAAACATAGAGATTTTGGGTCCATGGCCTGGAAACTCCCCAGATCTTAATCCCATTGAGAACTTGTGGTCAATCATCAAGAGACGGGTGGACAAACAAAAACCTACAAATTCTGACAAAATGCAAGCATTGATTGTGCAAGAATGGACTGCTATCAGTCAGGATTTGGTCCAGAAGTTGATTGAGAGCATGCCAGGGAGAATTGCATAGGTCCTGAAGAAGAAGGGTCAACACTGCAAATATTGACTTGCTGCATTAACTCAGTCTAACTGTCAATATAAGCTTTTGTTACTCATAATATGATTGCAATTATATTTCTGTATGTGATAAAAACATCTGACAAACACACATAAAAACCAGAGGGTAGCAGATCATGAGAAAATATAATATTTATGTCATTCTCAAAACTTTTGGCCATGACTGTAGTGTTTGAGGAATAGAATTAAATAGATGACCATCATAGTGCAGTGACCCACTGCAGAGCAGTGGTACACTGCAAAGGGGTTAATGCACTTTGTATGTTATAAATGCATATCCTGTACTTTTTATGTAAGGTGTTGATAGGCCACATTTACATCCACCACTAGATGGGGCTGTTTTCACCCTCACTTTATAGAGAGAAAAGATTAGAACAGAACAGTTCAGTGTGTGAGAGTCTAAGCCTAGATAGAGGAGTGAACACATGTTAAGTGTGGTAGCTGACAGAAAAGCCAGCCTGAGTTAGGTACCCACCAGTACAAGGCAAGATAAAGACCATAAAGGCTCAGAACTAGAGATGAGCGAACGTTCTCGTAACGAGCACTGTAGCGCTCGGCTCCCCTGCGCTCACATGGGCGCAGGCATCCGCATCCGTCGCATGAGGAGGACGGATGCGGATGCCTGCGCCCATGCGAGCGCAGTGGAGCCGAGCGCTACAGTGCTCGTTACGAGCACGTTTGCTCATCTCTACTCAGAACGCATGTCAGAAGTAAAAGAGGGGGTGTAGAAAGTAGTGTTTTGGAGAATTGCTGTCTGAAAAGAAACACTAGAGTCTCCATAGCCAAAGGCTTATAGTGCCTGGACATATACTTGGAGCAGATTGTCCATCTGCATAAGAAAATATCCACATCCCGCTGAGGACATCGTGAAAGCATACATTGTAAGTATGGCATCCCGTAAAAAAGATGCAGAACATTAGTCTTAGGGGGTCTGTCTCATAGTTGCATTGCAGTAAAAGAAGTGTTATACCCTATTCCTGGATGCTTGTGCAAGGTTCAACCAGAGAAATGAAGTTGAAGAGACATCTTGGCCTATTAACTACCTTTGCAGAAACTTGTAAGATCTGTGGAAAGAGCACTTGTGTAAAATCTGCCAGTCCACGCATGCTGAGAACTGTAACTGAGGTACCTGAACTTGAATCTTCATTAAAGAACTGTTCTACTGCAAACCTGGCTACTTATTGCCTCCTCCAACGCTGCAGAGGTCTATACTTGCACCTCATAAGGCCACCTGAACCACCATCAGGCAGGAGAACCCCAAGACCAGGGTATGCCCAGAAGGGAAAAAGGTGCACCCTTCCCATCATTGCATGGCTCAGGGGAGAATTAGTGTGAGAGCCAACTTCAACCACCATTCTTGTATTATCACTCCTATGCTCTTGTTTGCCCTTCTCCTTAGTCGCTGCAATAGACAACAGATTTTGGAGGATCTTGTCAAAATTAACAGGGCCATCCAACAAATGTCAAATGATCAATGATAATGTGGTAATGCCGATCCCCCATTGGACAAACATTTCCAATTCGCCTACCTTTGGAACATAATATCAGTGTAACATTAATATAAAGTAAGGTAACTTATTATAGTTCTCCTCATATTCTGCATCTTAATAACCAGGGTTTCCATTATAACGTCTCTTACTTATATACCCATAAAGCGCGCTCCAGAACCCGAGCAGAAGATAATTACCAATTTACCTCATACTTTACAATGGCAATTTAAAGCACAAATGCTCCATTTTTTCTGATGACTAAACCAGCTCCATCTGGGATACCACTGGGTAAGATTATCATAAAAATATTTGTAAAATTAAATTCTGCAACTTGAAAGAACTCTGGGAAATACAGGTAAAGATTTAAAGGCCAATTTTGTGCAAAAACGTTGGGAAGTTATTCGATTCTGGGCAGGGTTCTGAAATATTCCGAATGGAGGTTATTATTTTTAAATAATTGGGCATCTTAATATAATCGGTAATAAAATACAGAGAGAAGAATCTAAGTGGAACAGCAGGCAGCCAGCTAATAGCATTATAATGATATACTGTATGTGACTGCAGAAGGTTTGACCACAACTCAAGTGCTCTCTTAGATTACCAGGTCAGATTCTCATACCTGGTCACACAATTTTTGGGATTTTCTACCAGTTATTTATAACGCACATGTTTGAGAATTAAAGCTCTATGCACACTTTAAAGACACGTATAAGACGTTTGTTTGGTAGCACATGGTTTCCCGACGAATCCATATTAAAGAGCTGTTGACACACGGCGTGTAACCATATGGTGCCTCTCTGTGGTACTGTAAGATGTACATATTCTCCTAGAAGCCTTCTCCATAAAAAGGTTTTTATTTGACTCTATATGAAATCAGAGGCATACAATGGCACAGTACGGGACCCATAGACAGCTATGAGTGTTATGTCATGGCCCTGTAGACATTACCCAAATGGGCTTATACTCTACATTTCTTTCCTGGAAATCTTTCATGTGAATATTTGGAACAAAAAATTCATGTCATTACTGATCTCAATCAAATTTTTTCTGGGAGCATTTTGTCATCATGCAGCCAACATTTTGATTTTATTAAGATTAAAATGTAATATTTTGTAAGGCTAATGGCCTTCTTGACTGAAGATACAGAAATCTTGCGGCCGGCGTGGTGACGTCATATGTCACCATGCACAAGACTTCGTGTGGGATCTTCAGTCAAGATGGCCGGGTGGCCCCTTCGTGCTCGAATGGATGAGGTGAGTATGAATTTTTTTTTTACCGCTATTCAGGGAAAATTCGTTACCATGAAGCTTGAGGAAGTTTAGCTTCAGGACGAATCAAATTTTCACTGAAATTCATATCGAAGTCCAATTTGGCTTCAATTGGCTCAACCCTACTGATGGCAGAAGTGGCTTTCAGGGTTGTAAGTTTGCCTTGACCCTGTGATGACCCACTTTTCTGGCTGCTTCTTCCATGTCAATAATTCTTTTATACTTCTGGCAGAAGACATGGTCAGCTCCATACTAGAAGATACCTTTGGTAGTATCTTTCCCAGGGTAAACCACAGAAAGACCATCACTTGGCCTCATGTACTCCCAAAATGGTGGTCTGTCCATTGTGACACATGAGCAAATTAGGCAAGTTTTCTGTGCTAATTTTTATTGGGTAGAAGAGTGGCTCAGTGGTTCTAGCTTTGTGGTCCAAGGTTGGAATCTGACCAAGTAAAATATAAGCATGGCATTTGTATGTTCTCCACTTGTTTGCTTGGATTTTCTTCAGGTTCTGATGTGTCCTATAGTCCAAAAATATTCAGTAAACATAGGTGCTATGTAATTTTTTTGCCTTCTATTTTCTTTCCTTCTTCTCCTTTCAATTTCACTAAAATGTAGAAGGCCAGTAGAGTAGACCACACACAATGGGAATATGTATATTTCTTTGGAGGTGGCGGTGGGGAGGGGAGGTGGATTGGCAAGTCCTCCTACTTGCGCCGACCTATAAAGGAAAGCTTACTTCTCTGCTTCCCGGCACTGGCTTCCTGCTCCTTCTCCTCCCGGCCTGCGATGCTCCACTGGGCTTTCTCCTTGAAAGCATCTGGGTTGACATTCCCACAGCCAATCACTGGCTGCAGGGGGTGACCAGCTACCTTTCCATCATGAAAAATAGTCACAGAACACAAAAGTCTCTGCCATGGCCATTTATTGGCTGGGCCATGTCAAATCGAATGTTTTCAGGGAGGAAGCCTTTAGAGCAGCCTAGGTCTGGAAGTGGAGCAGGGAGTCAGTGCTGAGAAGTAGGTAATTAAGCAAGCTTCCCTTTACAGGTCTGGCCAAGTGGGGGGTTGCCAAAAACCCCTTCTTTTTGCACAAAGTCTTTAAAGTTAGATGGGATATAACTACATCAGTCATGAAGAAACTGCACCTAACAATGACATGTGCTGCATAATTTTGTCAATTTGTGCTAGATTTAGAATTACCAACTTTTCTCGTGGCTACCCCCTCGTGGCTGGCTTATTTTACCCCAGTTTTGCAAAAAGAGACTGGAACACACCAATCTGGGGCATTTTACTCCACTTAGCCATCTCCCTATTTAACACAGCTTTTTACACTGTGAGTGAGTTGTAATTGGTAAAGCCTAAAATAAATTTGACACTCATTACCCAAGCTAATATTGTAACTCAATATTTCATAGAATTATGTTTTCGTCCCAGTGGTATTTTCTCCAAAAAGCAACATGTGCTAAGCTTATGTCTCCTTTCTCCTTCAGGGTTTTTGTTCTAGTTATTAAAAACCCACAAAATATTTAAAATGCTACAAGTTCTATTTAATGCATTTTACTAAAAAAGCAAAAAAAAAAAAAAACTGCTTTAGAAAATGCAACAAGAGTTGTGTGTGTTAAACTGGCTAATATGGCTTCTTCACAGACACCTCCTTTTCTTCAGCATCTTAAAATGCTTGTTTCAAGTGTTTTAACTCCTTAAGAAAAGGCCACTTTTCATTTTTTTCATTTTTCTCCGCTCCACCTTCAAAGAGCTATAATTTTTTATTTTTCTGTTCTTTGTGGGGTGATATAATAAAAGAAAACTATTCTTCCATGTATTTTCGGGGGTTTTGTTTTTAAGATATTCACTAAAAAAAAGCAACCTTTTCCTGTGCGTCAGTATTATTACAACAATGCCAAAATTTCTATTGATGTCATTATACACTCTCTGACAAAAATATAAAGCACCAAGAAGGAGTTGTTAAAATCTAAAGAAGTTTTCTATGTGTGACTGTACTGATGAGAGATGTAAGTGATTACAATTTCAGAGCAAAAAAAAAAAAGTTTACTGGGGGAAACTGTACAGAAGGCTCTAGTACCCTGTTGTGATATAAGATGAGATAAGGTTGGCCATGGAGGCCTACAGGTTCTGTATGGTATCCTGCGGCACATTTGTCCATAGATGTTACAGCTGGGCCTGTAGATCCTGCACACTCATAGGTTGCTGAAGCTGGCATCCCTGCTGGTCTCATAAATACTTGATTGACAATAAATCTGGAGATCTGGCAGCCAAAGAAGCCTTACAATTGGAGAACATACAAACTTTATGCAGATGCTGTCATTGGTTGGATTCAAACCTAGGATCCCAGCACTGCAAGGCACCAGTGCTAACAACTGAGGCACCGTGCTACTGTAAGACTCAATTATCCTCCCCCTCAGAGGCAGGAACTTATTCAGGTCTGACAAAGCTGCTGGATCTCTTCCTGCTGCTTCAGTCTTTGGGATAGCAAATGTGTAAAGTACTATGAGACCCTTTTAGCAGTGAACACCCTGGTCACGCCCCCCCCTAATTTAACCAAAGCCATCCCAGACATCTCTTGACACATAGCTCTCATGAGACCTGTAAGGGTGGAAGAGAGCATGCATGCATACACAATACAGTTCTATTCTTGTCTTTTCTTTTACCCGCAAGAAATCACAGAATGGTATACACACAACAGTAGTGCAAATATATATTAAACATATGTTTGAAGGGCTCATGGTGTCTCAAACATAGTGACCTAGGGGTGGTGGTCTTATGAGGGGGCAACAATCCATAATAGTCCATATAAATCTATAAATAGTCCATAACAGTGCAAGCAATATCAACAATTAGCTCAGTCCATACAACCAACACAAGCTTGGTGCCAATTAACACTAGGGGGTCTAAGGAGATAAGTCCATCTCTAGCACATTTCATGTACGTTGCATAAAATTACAGAGGAATTTGGCAAAAGTCAGGGTCTGGATATATCATTTAAATGTTGCGTAACATCACAGAGGCCTTAAGCATGAAAGTCCTACTTCAAACACAATGCTTAAACATTGCATGTTTCAAGTTGTGGTTTAACCTAAAAAGCAAGGAGGATGTAACATTCCCAACTTGGATAGGGAAAAAGGAACTATGAGAGAGTCCATAGGGGATGCTTAGGGGTGACTTTAGAAAATAACACCCAACAAATGGAAAATGAGTTTCTCACCCTAGCTTTGCTGGCTCCAATGTTTTGAGGTGGTTCAGGCAATTAACTGCTACTCCTTGACAGCTAGATCTCCAGTAAGCTCCATTTCCACTCCTGGTTTAAACATAGTGGGGACAACCGACACAGGTGGCATTAGGTCAGTGGCAATGGAAGGGTCACCTAGAGGGGTCAGGACAGGCGATTGCTTCGGCTTGCTGTCAGCAGCGGCTGAGGCTGAAGCTTGATGGGAGTGGACATAGCTGGTGACTCTAAGTAAATGAGGCTGCTCCTGATGTGGACAGCAACAGGAGATTTCTTAGACCAGAAGGAGGCAGGTCCAGCCCCAATTCTGGTTATAGCTCTGGTGGCAATGATGGTGAGGTGGGTTACCTCTTCAGGCACTGGAGCAGTTTGGGTCTTCCATGGATGAGGATCCCCGATCGGTAGTGACAACTATAACTCGACAAATGGTGATTGTATTCCCAGTCCCAGTGTTAGGTGGGCGGGCCAGATGTTGCCCGCTCCATAGCTTCCAGGATTCTTGGCTCTGGATGAGTTGGCCTTTCTGTCCGAACTTCTGACTTTGAAAGGGGTCCATATTTTAGGCCTCCTGGGGTATGATACAAACTGTAGGCTTGAGTAGGGCTAACGGTGTCCTCCAGCCACCCCTCTGCCTTAGGTGGTGTCAAGACTCCAGCAGAGCAACATTCATCGGGTTATACTCCATGGGATGTACTCCATTACCTCCCTGGGGTGCAGATTATGCAAATACTCTGGGATTTACACCTACTTCACGGACCTATGGCTGTCAAACAGATTCTCTGCTGTGACACTATCATGGAGGAACCCAAGTCATATTACCATCCCTGTTCTTCTTTCTAGGTGGTCCAGTACCTCCAGAATCTACCCCTTTATCTTGGTCTCCGCCTCCACCACTGTGGCGACCCACTGCTGCGTAAGGGCTTCCTGCCTGCGGCCCTGAGCTCCAGAGAATAAGACAACTGCCAGAGATGTTCCCTGGATTTGTGATGCAGGAGCTCCAGCCACATTCTCCACAACAACCAGTGTGGGCTTAGGCTGTGTATATGGCTGTCAGTTCCCTTTCTGAGCAGTGGCCATCATGTCCTCCATCAGGACGAGAAGCTCAGTAGAACTGAGTCTGGTCCAAATGTACTCCTGCCATAATGCTCCCCCTTTTGTCCTCAGCCTGTATTTGGACAGGCCCACAGCCTGCAGTCCTATCCCCAGGGTTTGAAAGCCTCTTCTATAAGTTAACCCTTTTGGCAGTCAACCACTGGGTCACTTCATGTGTCACCACATAGCAAAGGTAGGACTGAAATGCTCATGAGGCCTCTCAAATCTGACTGTTGTTGGATCCCAAACACCAACCTGGATTCATTGTTGAAGATAATCTGATTCCAATCCATAGAAGTTCAGGTTTCTTGTTCACAATGATTCTGCAAATGAAGGTGATGGTGTCTGGCTTTCAATGGCAGGACATGTATTTGGCACAGTGACACCAAATTTCCATCTGCTAAGTACCTGGAACTGTTTCTGGCAATGTGTAGTAAAGTAGTGTGTGGGTGTGTAGTAAAGGAGCCAACTGTGCTTTGAAGATGGACATCAAAACTGTAGTGGCTGCTTGTGTTTGTCAGTGGATCTAATTATGCCTGTGCCATCTTGAGTCATGTGTGTGTGTGCCTTCACATAACCCTCCCAACACTTCCTAACAGCTAGGTCAGAACAGCTAAGATGGCAGGCAATTCATCAAAATGATTACCCTGAAACAGCTTTCTGCAGATGAGGTGCTGGCTTAGTTTTTATCCAAGTCATGTCTCAATGCCCGTTTAAAAGGTCAAATGTTGAATTATAGGATAGCTACCTTACATCTGGTGGCATTAGAGGCAGAGCTTTCTAAGAACTTATTTGTATACCCTCTTCCTAGAATTCCAGAGGAGCATTCCCTGGCCTATAAGTCTCCTCATGCCAATTAGGCCTTGTCCATAAGTAGATAAAGCATCCACTATGCATTCACTATACCTGCCAAATATTTTTATATTTTACTAGTTCGGGGGCATGGTAGGGCTTTATGGGCAGTTTTGCTATGGAAGGCCTGGGAGGTCTCTTTAAAAAGGACCTTTCACCACTCCTGACATGCCTGTTTTAATAGTTTCATGCATTCCCTGTGTAATAACAATTCTGGAACATCTATTCTTATGACTCTATGTTGTGCCATTCCATTATTTCAACTAGAAGTTATGAATCAAATGCTAGTAGTCTGCAGTAAGGGTACAGAGGGGAAGTAACCAGTTCGGGGGGGTGTACCTGCACAGTCTAATAATGGCAGCAGTGACTGGATAGAGTGAGACTGTGCAGGGACACGCCCCAACTGGTTACCTCTTCTCTGTGCCCTTACTGAAGGCTAATAGCAATTCATAACTTCTAGTAGAAATAATAAAGGAATTACACAACATACAGACATAAGAATAGATGCTCCAGAATTGTTATTACATGGGGAATTTATGAAGCCATTAAAACAGGCATGTCAGGAGAGAGGACGGGTCTTCTTTAAAAAGAAGCCACCATGTAATTCCAACAGATCCCTTAGATATGGTGGCCACCTGGGATCACAGGGTCATTTTGGCATTTTAGGTTCCTACAATTTTAGGGAGCTTTTTATTCTTACCTTTTTAAGGTTACTTCAAGGTCATTGTTGGTGTGCTGGATCCAGTTTTATCCAGTATGGACTAGCAGGCTATGGACCTTTGGGATTGGCCTACAGCACTTTCGTTGGGAAAATTCCCCTATTTATTGCGAGGCTTTAGCGCAGTCTGGGTTCTCTGAAGAAAGCAGATCCATCCCTAATGTCATGGTCTTTACTAGTTGGATGGTTGACCACTTAAGGTGGACAGACTAGGTCTTTAATATTATCTATGCGGTATTGTTAATTAGGCTTGAGTTATGAGAACTAAGCCCTGGTTTTATTTATGTAAGTTGTTAATTATTTATAATTATTTATTGTATTTCTAGGTAACCCATTTTAAATACCGCAACCTTATTTATGCAATTCAGTTTGATGTATGTTTATTTATTGTGGGTTATTTGTGGCACCTGTGATCCCATGTATTTCATGGTAGTCATTAACCACCGTGTAATGTTATATCTGTCTGGATACAGAAGGCTTCATCTGGCAAGATCTGTTGGATGCTCAGGGTTCTGGGAACTGGACCTTCAGAGATTAGCTAGTCACCATAGTGGCTGCAGTATTAAAGCATTTTCCTCTGCTGAGACATTCTTTTTAAAGAGGTTTACTGTGAGTACAATATTGATGACCTATCCTAAGGATGGGTGATTAATAGCTGATTGGTGAGTGTATGACTCCTTGTACCCCACCAATCAACTGTTTGACGAGGTAGCAGCACTTTGGTGAGTGTTGTAGCCTCCTCACAGCTTACCAAGCACAGCGCAGGAAATTGCATAGTGGCCGTGCTTGGTATTGCAGCCCAGTCTCATTCACTTGAATGAAACTGATCTGCACATAGGCCATGTGACCAATGAACATGACGTGACTGGCCTAGGAAGGCCTAGGATCGACAGGGGTGCTGGGTTGGACAAAACGTATCCTGTTGCTTTTCTCCAGATGACAGTAGTAAATCTTTAAAATTCACCTGATTCAGAAGCTGCATATTTTAACCCTTTACCTACCCATACATGTATAGCGGAAGTTGTGACTTTAAATATGGCACCCATTCAGCTCCTGTCTCACTAATCACCAAATATCACTGATCACAGACATTTAACTCTTCAGATGCCATGGTCAATTGCAACAACGGCATCTAAGCGATCTTTTCCTGAAGTGCTGTGCTACCAGGGAAGGAACAGCTCTCCTGAACCAAGAGCCTTCTTAAAGCATCAAGGCTTGTCATAGCAAAGTTCCTATCAGGTCTTGCATTTGGCAGGGCTTGACAGAAATAGGCTGATTCACCTATAGACTACAATGGTAAATCATTGCAGTCTATGGGAGAAGCAATCAGATGATAGCATGTTAAAGTTCTCTAGGGGGAAATTTTTATTTTTTATTTTTTCCCCCCCTAGAGAACTTTAACATTCTGTCATCTGATTGCTTCTCCCATAGACTGCAATGACTTACCATTGTAGTCTATAGGTGAATCAGTCCAAGTGAAAAAAGTTTTTTGCATGTAAAAAATAATCTAAAAATTCAAATCACCACCCCTTTCCCCAGAAAGTAAACAATAAAAATAATAATCATCAGCACCGCCACATCCAAAAATGCCTGAACAATTAAAATATAAATGCATTTATCCTATACAGTGAACAGCGTAATGCAAAAAATAAAAGGGGCCAATTCACCTTTTCTTGCTTGCTTCACCCCCATAAAAATTTTTTTATAAAAAGTGATAAAAAAGCCATACACATTCCAACATGGTATCAATAAAAATACAGATAGTCCCACAAAAACGAACTCTCATACAGCTATATGTAAATATTAAAAAAACTATACAGGTCAGAATATGGCAATGCAAAGATACATTTTTTACAGTTTTTATTTTTTTAAACTACTAAAACACAACAAAAATTATATAAATGTGCTGTAATCCTACCCGCAGTATGAAATTAACATGTCATTTTAACCACATAGGGAACGCTGTAAACAGGGACAGATTGGCCATAGACCTTACAGGGAAATTTCCCGCTGGCCGATGCCCAGGGGGCCGCCTGAGCCCTCCTCACGGCCGGCCAGTCCGTGGAAGTTTTTGGGGATGTATTTTGTGCTAGCAGCAGTATTTTGTGATGGACTGTGGTATTTGGCTCAGTTGGGGTGGTATAATGTGCCACAATATGGTATTGCTGGCCCTGCCTTCCATCAATTAGGACCCAACTACAAAACGGGGCTACTTTTAGTATTTTTTTACAGGGCCCAATCCAAGTTCCTAATACACCCCTGGCTGTAAAAGAGAAACCCATAAAACTATGACAGAATTGCAGTTTTGCCCAATTCCACCCCATTTGGAATTTTTCTCCAGCTTCCCACATTGTATGCAATAATAAATGGTGCCATTAGAAAGTGCAACTTGTCCCACAAAAAATGAGCCCTTCTATGGCTATGTGACCGAAAATGTAAAAAGTTATGGCTTTTGGAATCCAGGGATTAAAAAACAAAATGGAAAAATGGAAAATGGCTGCATTAGGAAGGGGTTAATGGTGCCAACTACCATAATGAAGTGCACCAATGAGCAGGTCCGATGGCTGGGCTGAGGATCAGGTCCACTATTGTTAGTAAAACACACACACACATAATGATGAACAACTTCCTTTTCCTGCAGGATCCCAGCTGCAGCCTGGCCTGTATCCTCAGTGTTGTAAATCAGGTCTTTGTGCTCCAGGAGGATTCAATCAGCTGCAGGTGTGGGCTCTCCGAGCTCCGGCTGGGATTAGGTAGCAGCATTTGATATGGGATTCCCGGCAGCCTCCGTTGTGTCCACACTACATGCAGCCAGTCAGTGGAAAAAAGGAGGAAAACACTGATGAAATGTGGCAAAAGATCATGGAATGCAAATGACTCCTCTGCATCTGCGGGAAAGGCGAAAAATAAGACCTCATTCTGCGCTGATGATGTCAACGAGCATGTCCATGACACAGGGAATTGCAGGGCTTAAATACGACTGTCGAAGCCAATTAGGATCATCCTTTTAAATTGCTTCTCAGTTTTGTATTTTGTTTTTCTTTTAAATCTAATGTTTTTGTTGTTGATATCTGATTTCATTTAAAGGGATTGTCCATCATGGAACATTTTGTGCATGAGGAGACAGGGTTGCACCTAGACTTTCTGCTTCCTGAGGTGAAAACTAAAATGGCCCCCTCTCTCTCCCCAATGCCAATTCCTTAACTTAACCCCTTCCCTTCAGCCCATGGTCGTTTGGCTGTCCGTCTCCCCTACCTGGTGCTGCCTCACCTGGCCTCATTGGTGGTGCACCCCTGGGAGAAGAGGAATACTGTCCAATGAGAGCCTGCCCCATCAGACTGATGGAAGCGTTCATTGGTCAGTGTCGTTGACCAATGAGTACTTTCACTGGTCTTAGGAGGGAAGTGCTCATTGGCTGGTGCTCCTCTGCTTCGGCACACCACGCCACCTTTTTTGCTGCAGCTAGTGCAGTACACTGCTGGGGCTATGCATTGTCGGGGGAGACTAAGCCTCTAATGGCTACAAGGTGGGGCCCTCGGGTATTGTGTGCCAGGCACCCATGGGCTTGGGATTTTGGAGGTAGAAGGCCGTTATTGATTGACATGTCTGACCTATGAGGGACCCCAAGACTATCTGAACTATAAGGCTTTGTTCACATTTCCGTTTTTCACTGAAGCAGAAAAAGCAGACAGCACACGCACCCATTGATTTAAACGTGTCTGTTTACACTTCAGTTTTATTTTACTGACTGTGGGTCAGTAAAAAAAAAATCATGGGGGCATGCACTACTTTGATCCGTGATGTGGACCAAGCACACCCATTGAAGTCTATGGCTCAGTGAAAATCACATTCTTGTTGTGCCTGTGCTGCGTCTGTTTTTCACTGAAGACTAATAGGAGATTCTTTGTAAATTAATTTTCAGTTGAGCAACGTCAGTGAATTATGGAAGACATATGGATGGTAAAAACGGACCAACCAGGGATCTTTCACAGACGGCTTCACGGATGAAACACATATGCTTTTTTTCACAGATGTGACACTGACATGGAAACATTAATGAGGCCTAAGCCTGGTCTTATGGCACGCTAGTGTTGTCCTAACAGCCGTCTGGGTCATACTGATACAGAGTATAATATATTAGCATACAGGAATATGCTAGTACATTATAAGTATAAAATAAAAATTTTACATAAAATAAAAAATATTTTAAAAAATTGACCCCTGCCCTCAGAAAAATTGCCATTATTTAGTGTTATTTATTAAAGAGGTTAATCTATGATGAATGTAAAAAATGAAAATAAGACATCATATAGAACATGACAACCTCTTTCTAACAAAGCTAGAACGAGCCCTGTACCTCATATGGATCCAGAGATCTCCCCATTCATTGCTCTGATTGCTCTGCTAGATTCTCTTCAGGCTGGCAGCTCAGGGGGCATGTCCTTTCTGCTGCAGCTCCCTCTCTATCACAGCTCAGGGGGGATGTCCTTTCTGCTGCCGCTCTCTTCCTATCATAGTTTAAGGGATGTGTCCTTTCTGCTGCAGTTCTCTCCCTGTAACTCTCATCAGTTTTAGCATATAGCTGGTATCAGAGGAAAGGTGGAACTGAGCATGTGCATCCACCTCAGTCAGGTGGGCAGAGAAATAAGGAAAATAATAAACAGCAGGTCGCGCTATACAGATACATTTTATTGACTACATTTTGATGCTAAATTTTTAATTACATGCAAAGTATACTGATCCATGAGCTGGCTTGAAAAAATGTTAAATATTTTTTGTGGGTCAACTCCTTTGAGTAGAATAAAAAACTGCATATTAGGTATCTACAAGACTGTAATAACCTGGAAAATACATTTATCAGGATGAAACATGAACGCCGTGAAAAAAATCTTTTTTTTTATATTCTGCTGCAGAAAATGTATGCAAACGAAACCATAATTAATACATACCCCTGAGCCATACAAAAAAAATAACATTACTCCCACATAAAACAAGGCCTCAGACAGCCACGTCAATGAAAAAAAAGTTATGGCCGCTGAAATGCAGAGTGGAAAAAAATGAAAAGAATTTGGCTGGTCATTAAGGGGTTATATTCCAGTATGTCTGCTGGGCGGCGGCCACTATGACTTATAAAGTTGTCACTGAGTCATTCATTATGAATAATATTATGACCGGAGTCATTAATCTAGGTTCACATCCACATAGGAGGTTCTGCTAGGAGCACCCAGAGCAGATTCCATCAAAATTGCTGGGTAAAAATAGTGCAGCCATCAGATCCAAATTACAGTCATGTATTGTCTTACCCTACTTATAGTGATAGAGATCCAATACAATCTAATGTCTTATTTACACGTCAGTGTTCGGTCAGTTATTTCCATCAGTGATTGTGAGCCAAAACCAGGTGCAGCTCTAAACACAGAGCAGGTGCAGATCTTTCCCTTATACCTTATGTCTGTGGAGGCTCCAGTCCTGGTTTTGGCTCACAATAACTGATGGAAATCACTGACCTAAACACTGACGTGTGAATGAGGCTTAAACTGGATGTTTCAGAGTCTCCATTTCCTTTCATGAGCAATTGTCAGCCACAAATCAGAATCGAATGGTGCAGTGTTTTTATTCTTACAGTGTCCACCTCTGTATCTGTCCATGCAGAAGTACCTTTTAATATTACAGGGCAGGCAGTGTTCTAGACAAGATACTACGGGGAGAAAAAACAAATGATAATGTGATGTAACTCTTTCATTTATAGCATATAATATGAAGAAAGAAAGAAAGAAAGAAAGAAAGAAAGAAAGAAAGAAAGGAAAGAAAGAAAGAAAGAAAGAAAGAAAGAAAGAAAGAAAGAAAGAAAGAAAGAAAGAAAGAAAGAAAGAAAGAAAGAAAGAAAGAAAGAAGGTTTTTGACATAGCTTTGGATTCGGATCCAGTCCTGGTTTTGCCTGTGTATTTCAGACCTCAGTCTGTCTGACTACTCTTTTACCCCACTAGGTCTATGCCCCTGCACTTAGTCAAGTTAGGGACCGTCGCCAAGTTGGGGGCCTGCATTTAGGGCAGATCGGCCAAGTATGTAGGGACAGTGGCGTGAGAGGAGTACAGGGCTGCACTGTTTCCTACTCTATGTGACACCTGAAAATGGCTGTCCAGTGACAAACTACATCCAACCTGACAGAGATTGAGAAGATCTGCAGAGAAAAATGGCAGAAAGTCACCAAATCCAGGTGTGCAATTCATGTGGCATCATACCCAAGAAGACTGGAGGCTGTAATCGCTGCCAAAGGGGCTCCAACTAAGTCCTGAGTAAAGGGTCTGAACACTTATGTCAATGCAAGATCTTAGCTTTTCCTTTTCAATAAATTAGCAAAGATTTTGAACTTTCTGATTTTAGTTTGTCATTATGGGGAGAAATGTGAACTTTTATTTTAGCGCAAGGCCACAACACAAAAAATATGAAAAAAGTGAATGAAAAAAAGAAAGAAAGAAAAAAAGGAAGGAAGGAAGGAAGGAAGGAAGAAGGAGACAAAGAAAGATAGATAGATAGATAGATAGATAGATAGATAGATAGATAGAAAGCACTAATAAATGAAATACGATAACTCGAAGTTGCATTAAAAAATATTCATTATTCTGGTCGTGTTCTGTGAACATTCCCACACAAATAACGAACATAGTGTTGTTAAAGGTATGTTACTTTTAACTGAAAACATACGCATCAGCATACAAAGTGCGTACGAATCCTTAGCGTACTATTGTCTCGCGATTGCATAATACGCACGCACCATGACGCTAGGCCGCGGCGTGCACTCCTCAGAGGCAGAGCGAAGTTTTCAATATGGCTTCCACGCGTTCTTCAGCATTTAGCTCTGGAGATCTTAAATACATGATCCGGCTGATGGACGGGCAGGATTATGATGGCACACACCGAGACCCAAACCAGCACAAGAAGAAGAAGTGCAGCAGGTGATCCGAGGCTTTGACACAGTGCGGACCCCGGGCCAGATCCAACGGAAATGGTCTGATTTAAAGTTCAAGTGCCCAGAGCGGCTTAATGAGATCCGTGCAGAAATACGACAGGGTGAGTAACAACATATTTAAAAAGTAAAATTATGTTAAAGAGTTAGTGTACTGTATTGTATTATATATACTAGGCAGCTGCACCTACATGTCCTTTGCCACTGCTCGCCTGTGCCACCTTCTTTTTTTTGGAGATCGAGGTCTGGCTGGAATTTGAACCATCCTGCTTTCCAGCGCCAGAAATTTTCACTTGACTGTGGCAGCAGGCAATCAGGTCTTTGTCTCTCTCCCTGTCTCCCTCCCTGTCTCTCTCCCTGTCTCCCTCCCTGTCTCTCTCTCTGTCTCCTCCCTCACTCTCCCTGCCTGATTAATATTACTAGCCCTGATATCTGTAATGGTGCCCAGAATAGAAAACATTTCTTTCTTTCACAAGCTCCTGCTCGTCTCAGCAGTCGCAGCACAACTGATGCGTCACTGGCTTACCGAGCCTGAGCCAATCAGAACAAGCCCTTCCCACTAGGTCAGGTGACTGGCTTCTTCCTGGGCTTTTTGCTGCTCTTACCGCAAACATTTCTGCACAAATAACGAACAAACAGTAAAAGTACGCTAATTAACTGCGTACAAATTATCAGACGCGTACGTAGCGTTAGCAGACAAAGATTTAAGAACATTTAAGATTCGTACGGAACGAATCTGAAAAGATCCGGATTCACTTCGGAGTAGGAAATAACAAAGATTCCTAACAAATCTACGAAGCGGCGAATAGATTGGCTCATCTTTAGTTACCAACCAGAATTTTTCTTATTTCTGAACATCTTGTCCCAAAATCACAGACACCCAATATTTTTTACGGACATATTGGAAAACCATAATGAATGATAAAAATACATGTGAATAGCTCAGTATACTGATAAGAACTCATTGACAGCATTTACTGTGAGCTGCAAAATGATGAGCATTACCACTAAAGTATTCACTGGCCTAAAAACATGGACACAGACAGACAGATAGCTAGATAATAGATAGATAGATAGATAGATAGATAGATCTTTTTTTTTTCTTTCTTTTTTTTTCTCTTTTTTTGTTTCCAGAATTCTTGTGCTTTGTCCTCTGGTCCAGTTTATCCTGCGTGGTTCAACATTATTGTCCGCTTTATACTTACCACAACCATGGATTTGATTTGCACACAATATGTAAATGGCAGAATACAGTCAACTTTTCCTTCTGTTTCCCATAGCAACCTTCAATGATATCATTGCTAAACTGGTGTTCTAAAGGGGACTATGTTGTGTGGGTGAGATATGGCTTTTACCCGGTGTCGGTTTTGGTGTAAATTTGCTGCCTTGGGGGTGACACGGCTGTGCTGCCCCGTTGGCATGCATAAAGGTGGGACTCAGGGTCATCCAAAAAAATGGCCCAGGGTAGACACTACACCATCTGCATGGAATGCCTATTCCTCCCTTTACCCTTATACCCATATAATGGCGGAATTATAGTATATATGGTCACTGACTATGGGAGTAGTCTGAGACCTTACTACACTACTAGGATTGAGCCATCTCTGTAAATAGGGATGGCTCTCCAGTTGGTATTCTGCCTAAAGTGTACCACTTGTTTTACAAATAACTACTTTTCACCTACACCAGCATTTCTTAATAATGAGAATTTTGTTGTATATATATATATATATATATATATATTTGGCTGTTTCTCCCACTGCCTTTTTTGACCGGTTTTGGGTTTAATAACCCTTGTGCGATGCCGTGGTTGTGATCCCGCCCCTGTGATGATGCTGTCCTGTAGGGGAGTGGCCCGCTCGTCCCCACTCTGCCTCCTATCAACTGTGCTGCGTCTGAGATTAGTGGGTCACGTGACACGTGATCTCGCATTATCCCTGACGCCGCCGGGTGCATGGGGCGGTGGGAGCGCGCAGGGCCCCCGCGCAGGCGCAGTGTCGCACTAGGGACGCCAGATTATATGCACTCCACTGAACCACCATTGTTAAGCTGGACTTTACGATTATTTTATGGGTTTCTTAATGAAACAATCAAGTATACACAGCTGCAGTGATCTTAATGCGGTTGTTGTAGTACATACAGGTTTTATAACAATCATGCACTGTTTTAAGCACTATAATGATGATGATGATTTTTCATCAAGTTCTACAAATGAATCATGCTGCACAAGGTGTTGTATCGATTATTATATGTAATTTTTGCACTTTTTTTGATATATATACACATTATGAATTTATATGTTTTTGTATATGCAATTAATTCACAAGTTTTTGTAATTCACCAATCATGTTGTTAATTAGCCAATGATATGTTGTCTTGGGCTTATAAACCTAGTGTGGACACTGTTTGCTTGCTTGACAAAGGCCTCATTGTGTTGGGCTGAAACGTTGCCAAGGGTAATAAAGGGTCTTCATCTTTTCACCTAAGTTGGAGTGCTGCCTCTTTTTCTGTGGATTTATCGTTTGAGGATACAATACCTGTTTACCTGGAGGATTTCTGCACCCACATTTATTACTATCTGTGCCGCTGGACTTTCTGTTACTTTAGATAGATAGATATGAGATAGATAAATAGATAGATAGATAGATAATACATAGAAAGAAAGAAAGGTCGTCTTTGTGTTGTTAAATCTAATAGGTCCATTTTCTTTCAATTTTGTTAACTTTTTTGATATTTACTTTTATTTTTCACATCTTTTTATTTTAAAAAAGCAAAAGCGTGCATAGTCCTTCAATCTGAACTACTGGGGAGAAGATGAGAATAAATTAGCATCTGTCTATATAACCTTTCACATCTAGGGCCGGGAAAACTCCACCAGCTGCAGCCCGGGGTGTAAAAATGCCTAATGCTGCCATGTCCTATGAGCGCAAACCCTTTCCATTGTGCTCCATCCTGCAGTGTGGACAGATTAAATCCATGGTTCGAGGAAATGAAACAATTCCTTACTGTAATTCTCCCAAAGACTAAACAAATTGTGAGTTAATGCCGCTGCTACTGCTTATGTTTCTCCGACACTTGAGTGACTCTAGAACTTAATATTGCCGGTGTAACATATCCATTACGGCATGCTCTAATGATATAAAGCATAGTTCTAAGCACGGATCTTCCTGCGCTTTCCTTCCCATCATCCAGGGCACTTAGGCCATAAATCAGGGATAGATTTGGGCAGATTTGGTTATTATGTTTAATACTCAGAGGCTATTAACCTCCGTATGATTTTTACTGTTATTCTAAGTTCAAAGTCTATAAAAAAAGGACATATTAACATCTCTGCTTCTCATTAACTTATCTTACAAAGTACAAAAAAAAAAGGAAAAACATTTTTTGGGAAAAAAGAAAAAAACTTTAATCATTTTTCAGCCTTGTGTGATTTAGCTGCGTCATTAATGCATGTAAAATGTACCTGAATAATGAGTGTGGTTTTCTACTTTACAAATTCATCAACTGAGAAACCAAGAGTTGAATTCCACACAACATCTGGTTTCTATTCCACAGATTTGCCCATTTTGAAGCTATAATCATGTGTTATTCTAAGGACCACAGTGTCAATCACTCAACTAATAGCGGATCGGGGGTTACGATGGTGAAATACCTGAGAGAAGGAGGATTTGCCTAAAACAGGTGCATTAGTAAGAATCGTCATTTGTTAAAATACTTAATATTTAGTGATGAGAATACGGCACACACTAGTGAGTACGTACTGGGAGGCTTCAGTCAAATGCTAGAGGATTTACTGGCTGTGATAGATGACAGACTCAGTACAGTAGACAGGCCAAGGTCAGGACAGGTAAGGAAGTATTAGAGTTGGCTAACGGGCAGAAATTTGGTACACGAGCAGACATTAAGAATAGCACACCTTCACTGGTAAACTAGGAACCTAAGCTCAGGCAAGGAATGAGAGGGCTTTCCAGTATGTATAGCAGAAACTGATTAACAATTAGGAGTAGTGGGGAGGGCAAAAATTTGAGTAGTAGTTCAATAAATAATGTTCCCATTAGGTGTAGCAGGGCGATGACCATAGGACGCCAATGTAAAAACAGGTCCCTGGGTTCTGTGTTAGGTTCTTTGATTGGTTCATTTGCTCGTAACAGTTTTTTAAAAGTGTTTAAAAAAGGAAGGTCTTAAATGTGCAAACAAAAGTTTGAACCCTTCATTGGTGAAAATATTTTTCTAAAGTCCATATTCACCATTTACCAGTATAATCATGATGAAAGAGAGGGCTGTGAGGAGACTGTAGCTGATACTGAAGGTACTTGGGCTCCAGTGAGCTGTTGTTCTGGGCTGAGTCTGTCAAGTGCTAAACAATTGTGCACAGGAAAAATTCTGAAAGGACAAAAACCCTGAGAATCCTGCCAAGTGGTTGTGGACTGCTTCCAGTACCATGATACTACATCCGACTGCTGCTGTTGCTTTGGTTTGCCAGGGACAGCCCAGACTGGTGAAGAAGGCACTTAGAATCCTACAAGTGGTTGTGAAGCAGTTCCACATGTTGTTCCGAGGCAGTTGAAATGTGTGCTACTCCATCTTGAGAGTATGACCAGATATCAAAGCTTTACTCGGCCCACAGAGAAGTTCTGAGTGAACTTTGTACCATAGGTTGCTCTTTGAGATTAAAGGAGTTGTACACAATAAAGAATTTCTATATAGTGGGTACCGCTGATACCATGGTGCAGTGCAATGGTCACTTCTTGTGATTAGCTGACTGGAAATCAACAGAGTCTAGCTTGGATTAGGCTGTTGAGAACTCTAGATGAGCAGCAGCTTGAATGGGTGAATACTGCTAATTTTATTATTTTAAGTATTTGGGGCAGACAAACTATTTAAACCTTAAGTTTGTGTGTTATTTTAATACATTCTTAGCCTTTACAAAAAAAAAAAAACAGTCACCGTTATTGTAACTAAGGTGTGTGCTTATTAGACCCTGCAGTCATCAAGCCATGTGCCAAAATCTTTAACCACCAAGTTCTGTGCCCAGTTGGGACTGTGATGGCCACTTTTTGAAGCCATTACGCTGTTCCTTTGAACCGTACTGTGTGCGCCTGGAGGGGGTTACCATGTCAAGGTCAAGGGCCACACACCAAGAAGTGACCCTCTTAGATGTTCATATGAATGTTTTGTCTATGGGATAGTCTGTGTACACAAATCACACTTATTAATTTGATTCTGTCTTTTTACTAAGATCTCTTACCATAGATAATATATTAAACATATCAAAGTACAGAGAGCCTTATTTTGATTAAAATTTTACTTTATAATTTTCCTGAACACCCCTTCAGGTCACCAGATTCATTGATATTTTCAGTAATACAAAGAATACAATGAAAAAGAATAGTGTTCTGAAAGAAGCTGTTCACTTGGGGTGTTGGAGCATCTCAGGACAAGCTTTCCCTTCAAGGTGTGCATGTATCTGGAGGAAGCTGACAGAAATCAAACATAAGTAGAACAAAAGCTGGACTTCCACCAGGAGCAAGAAACAAAATGTGTAAGGAGAAACAAAATGCCTGGCCTGCTTTTTGACAGTATTGGGATTGCACTATCACTATTTTATTAAGACTGCTATCTGAACATTGGAGCAAGAAGGTGATTACCGGATAAAGTAAAGCCTAAGAGGTCAAAGACTGAGCTTCAACACAACCCATCAAAGACAGTAAAGACACTATATATTATTAATATTATTCATACTAAAATCATTAGCACTCTAGTAGTAATAGTAGAAATGTTACTACTACTCTATTTTCACAGATGACACTAAGCTATGTAGTACTGTATAGTCTATGGAAGATGTCCATAAAATGCAAGCTGACCTGGACACTCTGAGTGATTGGGCATCAACTTGGCAAATGAGGTTCAATGTGGATAAATGTAAAGTTATGCATCTTGGTAGTAATAATCTCCATACATCATATGTCCTAGGGGATGTAACACTGGGGGAATCACTTGTAGAGAAGGATTTGGGTGTCCTTGTAGATCATAGATTAAATAACAGCACAATGTCAATCAGCTGCTTCTAAATCCACAAGGATATTGTCATACATTAAACGAGGCATGGACTCGCGGGACAGGGATGTAATACTACCAGTTTACAAAGCGTTGGTGCGGCCTCATCTGGAATATGCAGTTCAGTTCTGGGCACCAGTCCATAGAAAGGATGCCCTGGAGTAGGAAAAAGTACAGAGGAGAGCGACTAAACTGATAAGGGGCCTGGAGGGTCTGAGTTATGAAGAAATATTTAATTGATTTAGTCTTGAGAAGAGATGTCTAAGGAGGGGTTCATGATTAACCTATACAAATATATAAATGGGCCATACAAAAAATATAGCGAAAAACTGTTCCATGTAAAATGCCCTCAAAAGACAAGGGGGCACTGCCTCTGACTGGAGAAGAAAAAGTTCAGTCTCCAGAAGTGTCAAAGCTTCTTTATTGTAAGAACTGTGAATCTGTGGAATAGACTTCCTCAGGACGTGGTCACAGCAGGAACAGCGGACAGTTTTAAAAAGGGTTTAGATGAATTCCTAAAAGAAAATGACAATAATGCTTCTGAGTCTCACTTCCTTCTGGGAGTCACGCCCCCACCAATCCCTTGGTTGAACTTGATGGACTTATGTCTTTTTTCAACTGTATTAACTATCTAACTCTTCTGTAGGTAATAAAAGTAGTACTGTGAGAAGTAATGCTGCATGTCATAACTTCTAAGATCCTATTGACCACTAGGGGTTCTATTATATGTATCCACTTCATAATGCTGCCCCTCTTATTACAGATATGTAAGAATAAACAGGTCAGTGCCTCCCACAAAATCAGCACACTCTTCTCCCACTGTTAGCATCTTTCCCATAGCCTCATTTGTTGCAAATTCTATCCTTTCCATGGCATGACTTTCAAGATACGAGGCAGCTATGTACAGCTGTGTAGGGGGTAAGGAGCAGGTGGATAAAAAGTGGGCATGGGGAAAATGTGTTAAGCTAAATGATATAAAGAGCAGTTACAGATTACAGAAAATACAAAAATATCATATGGAATAAGGAATATTACATTCATATTAAAGGGGTTGTCTGGTTTCCTATATTGATGACCTATCCCCTGTAATTATACTGCTCACCGGGGCAGTGTTGACGGTAAGCAGGTAAACTGAAGAATGCAGCCTCGCAGAAGTGCTGTGTTCTCTTCACACAGCTGATCGGCAGGGATGCCAGGATGCCGATCTGATATTGATGACCTATCCTGAGGCTAGCTCTTCAATATATACACAAAACCGAACAAACAATTTAATCTCAAATAGTATTGACCATGGGAGTGATAATATCTATGTGAGGATTATTTTTTTTCCATAAAAATCTAAGGTGGCCACCCTGCTTATACTGGTCTACCAAACACCACACAAAAAGAAGAAAGAGCCAGTCACAAGGGACAAACAAGGCAAACAGCCAAACACTCCCCCCCCCACATACACACACACAAACTAAAGGTCCCCATACGCATTGTTGTATTGTTGGCCGAACCTGCTGAGAATGTGTGTCTAATATGAGTCTAATGTGTGTGGGGAGCTTCTGACTTTCACCCGACAGACAAGGGCAGTAGTGTTAGTTGAGGAAATACCTGCCCGGAGTACCCCAAACACTGCAGAGTTTTTCCCTATATACAAGTTTTTCATGTCAGCACTTTACTTCCCCTGTTTTTGGCATCACGGCATTCTGGCAGGATGTTTGCATACAGAACTTCCTGTTTTCATCAGCTTCCTGTTGGGTTTTCTAACCAAATTCACAATGTTGTGCCCAGGGCTTGCTCTGCCTGCCACACTTCCCTTTGCAGTATTCATGCCCCTGACACTTCCACTCTCCATGTTAGCTCAGCAGAGCAAGTCTTGTAAAACATTGCTGAGCAAATTATGCTGGGTTTGGTTAGAAAACCCAGCAGGAAGCTGAGAAAAATAAGAAGTTCTGCATGTAAACATCCTGCCAGCAGGGGTGCACCTAGCCTTTCTGCTGCCTGAGGCAAAAATTGAAACGGCGCCCAACCTCTCCAGCCCTACTGTTTAAGCCATACTGTGATACAGTTGAATAAAGAGACATGTTCCCTCAGCCCTGCCACTGTCCCCACTTGTCTCTAGGTCTTGCCGCCTCTGGCAATCGCCCCACCTGGCCTCATTGGTGATGCACCCCTACCTGCCAGGATGCTTTGCTGAGTACAGGAGAAGAAAAGCACAAAATATGCAGTGCTTGAGGTACTCTGAGTAGATAAAAAAAAATTCATTATGAAACCAGAGAAAACAAATATGTGGTAGAGGTTGCCATAATACCTCTGGGACTGATCTTTTATCATGGCAACTTTAAGTTCCCAATCCTCCTCTGGTCCAGCACCAAAGTTTACAGAAAACAACTGACTGGTGGAGGTGAGAGGTGTTGGACCGTCATCGACTGGATATTAATTACCTATCCTGATCGAGTCCTGATCAATATCAAGAGTTCGGAAACCCCATTTAAAAGTCAAGGCCAGCTCTGCTACATCTGTATTTATGTGTCTCTACACTTGTACACACACATGCACTACTACAGTACTACACGCGGGTGTGTGGATATCCAGCTCTGGCTTCTTGCCCATTGCAGTCTCTCAGTGTCTATAATAAAGCGCTTAGATAATAATCCCTAATGTATAGCCCTGTGTACATAGTTACCAAGGATCCTCGTAATTCTAGAACATTGTACAATCTGCTTGGAAAAGGAGTAGCACTCCCTAGTGAATGAGGTCATCAATAAATCCCATGCTTCTACCTATTTTCCTAAGGCCGGTTTCTTCCTAATGGTGGGAAAGCGTACAAGCGCTCAGCCACTTAGCTCCGGAGTAACCGTGCCCCACTACAGGTGCCATGTGATGAAAAAGTAAACCAGACCATGGAAGCAATCAAATCGTTTTACTACCAGCTGTAACCATCTGGTTTACCATTGTAAGGGGAGTATTCACCAAGGTGTTACAGCCATTATCACGTAGAAATTGCTATTCCAGTAAAGGGCCTTTAAATAACACTAATCAACAATGGCACCTGAGTGGATACAGATTGAGCTCCGTTAAAATATAAAAATTAACCTCAATATAACAAAAAAGAAGCTTTTGAAGTCTCCGTCCCTCCACCAGGCATCGCATGAGATCTGAACCCCATAAAGCTTGTACGTGGAGGCAACACAGCCTTCAATTAGGGAGCGTTCCCTCCCCAATAACTAATACAGTCATTTATGCAGTCTCATTACATTGGTTAGCCGTGAAAAATTCTCAGGGCATATTTTAGCTTCCACATCTGTTTCCAAAAAACATGGATCTCATTTCAAATCTCTTTATGGCCGTCGCTTACATCGCTGGGGCAGGACGTTGCTTTTTCATCAGTCCAACTTACTGAAACGATGGTTTACGACTGGTACGAGCACCCCAGCTTGAACCTATTATGACATCTCTTTACAAGTAGCAGTTTATAAAGTATAGAGGCGCAATCCGTCCAAGGCTATAATTCTGTTAGGGCTTCTTTCAAGTTTTTTTTTATTTTATTTTTTTCTTTAATGTTTTTTTTTTTTCTTTTTCGAGGATAATTTATTTTATCATTAATATTCAACATTTTCCCTAAATTATTTTTTTTATTCAAGATGTTTGAAGATATTTTAGTTGTTTTTGTCTTCTTTATGAAATGACAGTGGTAGTCAACGATGAATTTATGCAGCCTAGTCGGAGAACTGGCTTTTTTATAATGATAGCCCCTTTCCAGCTGCCTAGGGAATAGGACTTCGTAGAAGGATTTCCTTTGCAAGGGACACCCCCCAAGGTTGCCAACTGTCCAGAAATTCCCGGACAGTCCATAAAATTAGAATTCTTTTTTCCAGTGTCCATGAAAAAAAAAAAAGATTTTTTTCCTTGACTTTTTTGAGGTTGGGTCGTACCTCAGCAGGTCAATGTGATTGTAACATATAAATAGAGTTCATATCAATATATTAATTTATAGGAAACTTTCACACAACAGTGAAAAACGGCCGTTTTAGAACAAATTGAAGTCAATGGAGCTATTCACAATTGGGTTTTTTTTTAACAGTCAGTGAATAGCGGCCATCAAAAAATAGAACATGTTCTATTTTAGGAAATTTTCAGGGCCAGATGGACCCCATTGAAATCAATGGGACTGTTTTTATCTACCTTTAGACAGGAGTGCACCAGTGTACCCAGATGTTAAAAAAGGGTACTATGAGGACTACTATGGGGGACCTTGGGGGCCACTATGGGGAACATTGGGGGCCACTATGGGGGACATTATTACGGCAGGGGTCACTATAGGAGACATTATTACTGCCTAGGGCCACTATGGAGGACATTATTACTGCTGGGGGCCACTATGGAGGACATTACTACTGCTGGGGGACACTATGGGGGACATTATTACTGCTGAGGGCCACTATGGGGGACATTATTACTGCTGGGGACCACTATGGAGGACATTATTACTGCTGGGGGCCACTATGAGGGACATTATTACTGCTGAGGGGCACTATGGGAGACATTAATACTGCTCGGGGCCACTATGGAGGACATTACTACTGCTGGGGGCCACTATGGGGGACATTATTACTGCTGGGGCCACTATGGAGGACATTACTACTGCTGGGGGCCACTATGGGGGACATTATTACTGCTGAGGGCCACTATGGGGGACATTATTACTGCTGAGGGCCACTATGGGGGACATTATTACTTCCTAGGGCCACTATGGGGGAAATTGTTATTGCTGGGGTCCACTATGGAGGACATTATTATTGCTGAGGGCCACTATGGGGGACATCATGTATACTGCAGGGGTGTATACTGCAGCAAATGGATTCAATCGTTTTTAATGGCCATTGGATGGCCATAAGGAGGGCTTGGGCGGCCCACCAGGAAATTTCCCTGTAGGGTCTATGGCCAGTCAGCCCCTGACCCATCCTCAGATGGGTGAAGGTCCAATTCCCTGTAACCCAACAAATCAACTGAAAGGGTTGCAGCTCTTGGATGAGTGCTGCGGCCTCTTCACAGTACATCAAACGCAGCATCATACATTATATTGTGGCTGTGCCTGGTACTAAAGCTAACCTTTTGCTGGATAGTGTTCCCTGCACTCTCATTAGAAGATATCTGTTCCAGCACAAGGTTTCTGCAAGATTGATAAATGCCTCAGAAAATACCTGTAGTCAAAATTACAGAAATAATAAATAAATAAATAATAAAATAAATAAATAAATAAAATAAAAACAGAATATGCTAAAACTTTCTTTCAAGCCAGTTGATATTATTTGATACATCTGTCGTCCAACTATGATGGATCGTTCGCCACAAAAAAAAAATCAAAAATACTAATGCAATAAAAAGGAAACAAGTCATAAGAAAGAGTTGTTTTTTTAAATTTAGGACTACAAAAGCTTATATTATAAGCTTAGAAACAGTGTATTAAAATAAAAAGAAACAAAAAAAAATTTCCTTTAATTGATTAGTGAATTTATATTATGTTTAAGTACATTGATACAAATTAAATCATCAAATCATTTTATAATACGGAAATACAAAAGAAAGCCAATTATTCAATTAGATAATGAAATTTATTATTATTATTATTATAACTGTTAGCAGCAGTATTATATTTTATCCTTGTTGACAATGCAATTAAAACAGGAGGGCATGAAATGATTTTTTGCGGATCCGTTTTTGCGGACCGCAAAATACATATGGTCGTGTGCATCAGGCCTTAGTCAGACAACCCTTTGGAGTTTAATTAGTTACTCTTTAAATATGTGTATATAGTGAATGGCTCATTTACTGCCCTATATTATAATTTAAAGTTATCCTTCTCTACTCTATATTATCTAAATCTATAATCTATATTATCAAACAGAAGTAGACATTAATGTCATCAATAAATCAAATGCAGTCATATTAGCACATATGAAAGGTCCCGGGGCTATTTCGCTGCAGAGCTCGCTGTGTCTGAGTGTTTGTGTACGCCATTCATGAATTTTCAAAGCTTCATAATAAGTTGAAAATTAAAGTAAAAGGACATACCTGCTGCGTGATAAATCACTCACTGACAAAAACTCCAAAGAATATTGTGTTAAACCTTCAGGCAGAAAGAACCAATATCCTGTCTAATGTGAAGGTGCGCAATGGAAGTACTAGGCAGAAGGCCATTTGTAGGAGGCACGGTGCCAATTTTGCAGGTAGCCAATTTCCTGATCGCTCCCTTGGTAGAAGATCCTACTTGCTTGAAGCCTATTCTGAGCCTGGGAAAAAATGAACAAAGCCGATGGAAATAATGTACGCGTCCTAGAAACATACACAAAACCCTCAAATAATAGTAACTCAGTTGTGCAGAAATGCTGCAGTGTGGTTTCTCGTAAAAAAAAAAAAGTTCACACAAAAATCAATGGAATTTTTGTGAAAAATTGGCCTAAATGTTCTATATATAACAAGCAGTGCTGTATTGTAATTACTTGGATGCGGAACCTCAGCCTTTAGCAAGATGCCCTTTGACAGTTATTTGGGGGGGGTGTATTAATCCATGAAAGGGAAAGCAATTTCATAATTTTTATTTATCTCATTATGATTTTTTATTGTCTTTTGAAGGATGACTTATTTTTTTTAAGTAGAGTACATACAGCATAACTTTACATTTAAGATTTTAGGGGATTCACAGAAAAGGCAATTTCAGTACTATTTTTTTTAAGCTAACTTTATTCTATGGTTGTCATGATTGTGCCAATACCAAAGATCCATTTAAATTTTTTTTACATTTTATTTATTTTGCTAAAAACATTTTCTGTAAAATTATTTTATTGCAAAATATCATTATTATTATTATTATTATTACATATTATTTTTTTATTTCTGATTTTATTCCCAATTTTTCACTTTTATTTTTACTTTCTTTCTGTTTTCTTTCACTAAGAAACTTCAAGAAAGCATTTTAACTTAAAGGGAATGTGTCATCTGAAAATGTCCTGCTGTTTAAATCACTTTTTAAAATATTTTTTTTTATTTTTAATTTTCCATGTAGCTTTTTATATTTAAACTAAAACAAAAAACTCTGCAGTTTTTGCACTGGCCACTATGTCTAATAATAGGCGCCACTTTACTACAGTTATCTGCTTATCTGTCATTCTAATCCTGCCTGTAATGATATCACCCCTGTGTACAGATAAGGCAGGATCCACCATTCACAATAAGTGATTGTCACATCGTATCTATCCTTTCCTTGTACAATGACCCCTTCACAGGTCATAGAGCATGCCTAGAAAACTCTCCCATAGAAGTCAATGATGTCCCCTCCTGACCATTGTGTCTATGGGCCATGGGGCTGACGTAAATCAATTTTCTTAATGCTCTCTAAATGCTGTTAAGAACAGCTCAGGCAAGATGGCTGACCCCATAATCATGTTCTCAAATTAGAATTTAAACAAATCTATAATCAGAAAATAAAAACATATTAGAAAAAAAGGATATGTGCTACTATCTGGTTTTAACTGGAAGATAAACTTTTTGTGACACATTTCCTTTAAACTGCATAATGCTTTTAGAATACCTTTGAAATAGAGATTAAATGTTGGTCTTTTGTGATGTCCCTGGTTGCCCTAGTAATCAGTGGGGTGATAAGGGGTGCTCTTCCTCCTTGTTGACACCATTAGCTGACATCTTTGTAATCATTAATCATTGTTAGGGGTTCTCTGGTACCCCCTTTTGAGATTGCCAGGCAAGGTGCAGGGGCAGTGGTGTACATATAGAAGTAAGGACCCCATAGAAAGGATCAAACCAGGCCCCCCCACAGGACAGTAGGGTTTCTGCCTAAACCCCTTTCAATGACCCTTGGGCCATTTTTCCACTGCCTCATTTGCTAAAAGTTGTTCCTTTAGAGGGTAGAGTCCTGAGCAAGTTTTCACCCCCAGTAGAAGAGGAAATAATCCCAACTGGCCCTCCTCTTGCTCTGGGCCCCATAGCAGTCACATGGTCTGCCGCTAGGGTAGATACACCTGTGTGCAGGAATAAAAAAAAAAAAAAAGACTCACCTGTTGCCAGCACTCCCGGTTCTACCATTGAGCTCTCTTTTTTCCCACTTCCAGTCCCTTCTGGACCAGAAGTATGTTGTGGCGTCTACGCAAATCACCACTGCTGGCCAATCAATGGCCTCAGTGGTGATATGTGCAGGTATGGCACATGGCTACCGCTATTGATTGATTGACAGCATGTCACACTTCCAGTCCAGCAGGGACCAGAAGCAGAGGAGAAGGGACGTAGGCGCTGGAACAGGAGTGCTGGACAGGTGCGACTTTTTATTTTAATTCCCACACCGTGCCTGTCTGTATTAAAAGGGGTTTCCAGTCGTGGACCACCCCTGTAGCAAGAAGTGCCTTTGATGATGTTTATAGAATCACAGTGGTAGGACATACTTTGTGTAACTAATAAAACACAGGCTAATGTTCTTGCATATTAGCATAGTACAATGCGGTTTGCAACGAAAAGATCAAGAATAAAAAACAATTAACGGGATTAAACAGAAAATAAAAAATAAATGAGGAAATTTATTATAAATCATACTTCACTTTTTGCCATAATAATGTTACAGATTTTGTTGCAATGGTTTTTTTGAGGCGCAACCTATGAATTTTTGACACTCACAACACTTTTCCCGAGTGCTGAGAAAAGGGGGCGGGGTGTGGGTGGGGAAGAGGGCGGGCCCGTCAGCCTCAACTCTTTTATAATTTTCCACGACAGTTTTTGGAGTGAAAAATTACTCAAATCTATGCCAGCAAGGGAGCTGGAGTAGATTTTAGTATGTTGCAAGTCCTGCATAACTTGGACGCATCAACAGCAGTGCAATGGGACTAAGACTGGTGTCTAGATCGCTGGTTTTAATAAATGTCGCCAAAAATACAAATAAAAATACTTCTCTTTTTTTGCATTTGCTCAATATTTATTTAAGGGATTTTCTAGAACTCTTAGAAAAATCCTATGAAGTGCCAAGGAGCAGGGATACTTTGAAGCCTGGACATTTTTGGATCTTGTCCCCGTTTCCCCTATGCAAAATCATCAACTCCTTACTTTATTTCACATTTTAACTGTTTGTGCTGAGTTTCTCCACTCCTCCCAATAGAAGGTTCTAGTTTAGCCAGCAACTGCATATAAGGAGAGCAGTCAGAGCCCCTAGAGTAGACTATGCCAAACTACTTGAGTGACCAGAAGAAGGTACTGAGACAGGGAGACTCTGCCACAGACACTGGATCACCAGCCTTTGGCCAGGGTACCAGCCTTCTGAGGGACCTATTTATCCCATCCGTCAAACGGTGTAGCACAAAAAAAAATCAAAATGGCTGATTCACCATTATATGTTTATTCGTCTCCCCCAAAAAAAAGGAAAAGTGATCAAAAAGTCTATACACATACTAAATGATATCAATAAAAATTACAGATCGTCCTGCCTTATCAGCCCTTATACAGCCCCATAGACTAACCCTAAAAAGTTAGGGGGTTCAAAATATGCCAGTAAAAACAAAAAATATATTTTTTCTGAAGTTTTCATTTTTTCAGTATTAAAATGCAAGAAAAACTATACAAATGTGGTATCTCTGTAATCATACTGACCCAGAGAATAAATGCAACAGGTCAGTCTTACCACATAGGGAACACTGTGAAAACAAAACCCTTAAAACAATGGAGGAATTGCATTTTTTTTTATAATTCTACCTCATTTGGAAATTTTTCTAGCTTCCGATTATATGCACTTTTTTTCAGTATTACAACACAAGAAAAACTATACAAATGTGGTATCCCTGTAATCATACTGATGATGCAATATTAAATGATGCCTTTAGAACGTACAACCAAAAACAAGCCCTCACACTGCTATGTAAATGGAAAAATTAAAAAGTTATGGCTGTAGGAAAGGAGATGAAAAATGAAAATGCCAAAACGGAAAATCGCCGGGTCCTGAATGGGTTAAGGGTAGTGTAAGGGTAGGTTCACAAACAGTTTTTTGGGAGGTTTTAACTAGAGTTTGCAGCTAGTTTTTCAGCCAAAGCCAGAAGTAGATTCTAAAAGAATTAGAAATTAAAAGGAAGGACTTCTGCCTGAAATCCTACTCCAAAACACTCTTATGTGAACCTACCCTAAGGGTATGTTTACAAGTATTTTGCAGAAATCCACAGCAAAAAACGAAAAAAAAAATAGTCCACCAATTTAGATAGATTTGAAATCAGGGCTGTGGAATGAATAGAATGAGAATGTCCATTCTTGGCACGGATTACGAGCAGAGACCACGTGGAGACCGCTGCAGGTGTCCACACGCAGATGAGCCCCATGCGCTAAATCCATTGACTGATCCATGGCATGCAAACTGAGAAACTGTGGCAGTAATCCAAGGGTCCGCTGTGGATTCTGCTGCAAATGCAAATTTTTTTCCACTCGACAGTTAACAAATTCGGAATGCGGTTGGGTGAAAACATGGCATTTTTGAATATATTGTAGAGGAAGCATTTTTCAACCTTCTGCATATTGTTATTCAGCTGTATTCAGTGGTTTCAGGAAATGTTATTTTTGGATGAAGCGTTGGGCTTGTATGTACTAGCGGCTCATGTGAGGTTTACATATAATGGTACAAACATTTGTATAGTATTTGAATAACTTTTTTTTGTAAAAGAGTGGTTTCACCCAAAACCACATTCTTTGTGTCGCTTTTCAAGGCATTTTTTAACAGCTTTTTGCAGCTTTTATTTGAGTTGCCAGATGTAATACTCATGTCTAGAGATGAGCGAATCGTTTCGTCGATTCGTTGATTTGTATCGAATCTTGGAAATTTTCAGCTGTGAAGTGAATCCGAATTTCCTTGGATTCGCTTCTATATTTGTAAACGTACGCACAATTTTACACGCTAACTATACGTACAATATGTATGAAACGTACGAAACGTACACATCTTGCATGAGGCGGAACAATGACGATACGCCCACGCAAGAGCGGGAAAGTGAAGATATACCCCCCTCCAAACTGGAAAAAAACAGCCCACTGGGATCTAACTATTTTGCACGTATAGGGAGTGAAGACTCCTCCCTCAGTGCGCCACCCTCCTCTGAAGCCACTCTGAACCAGTTTAGACCAGCGCTGACTTTAGAGCAAGCTTCATGGCTAAGAAACAGCTGCTCCCAAATTGGGATGAAATGTGCTTTGGGTTCAAGTTCCCTGTACCACCGCGTGCTCCAGACATCAGTATGTCACAAGTTCAACTCTGCCAGAGAAACCAAGCTTCAGTGCCTGTGTCCTTACCACCTGCTGAAGTTGCTGCGCCTGCAACTCGTGAGGCAGCTGGAGCATCTAGTGCGGCTGGAGTGTCCGCTATGTCTCGTACGGCAGAGGCGGCTGGAGCGTCCACTTCTCCGCCTAGGAGATCCACCCCTTCCATATACCAGAACCCAATTGTGCCACCATCTGTGACGGCCCATGCACAGACTTTCTGGGACAATAAAACCGCAGTGGAGGACTGGGTTATACAAGTTCTTGACCACCATAGGCCGGGCAACACCGAACTCCTTCGTTGCACAGGGAACACAGGAAGGGAACTGAATGCTTTGGAGGTTCACATCAAAGGGTTGGGAGATGGTCTGGGTTCCTGCAGGATGACGAAGATGGAAGGGAATATTTTGTGGGCCGCAGATCGGATAAACGGCCATACCTGCCACAACATTGTCATAGCCTGTACGTGGGGGATCAGGTGGAGTACACCCCCATGGTGTCCCTGAAAGGCCCATTTGCGACCGGGCTTACCCTCCTGTCAAAGCCTTTGGTGCCTAAAACCAAACCAGAAGTGTGGCCAGATGAACCACCAGGTCCAGGACACTTGCGCTGCCTGCAGGAGTTCCCAGATGGCGTCCTCCAGTTCAGGGAAAAGCCACAGCCTCAGCCGGAGCCTCTGATTCCTGGACTGCCAGCACCACCACCACCACAGTCCTTTCAGCTGGGTTAGCTCACTACATCATCATTCACCTTCCAATCAACGGTCATCCACCAGTACCAGCTGCTGTGGAAGGTGAAGCCAGCAGCAGCCGGGGAAGCTGGGCCTTCTTCCCTGGATGCAACCTTGCCTCCACTGCTGCAGCCAGAAGTCCTTACCCCTGCTGTCCTGGCAGGAGGATCTGGAAAAGCGCAAGTGGCTGCAGCGCTCACCAGCGTGACCACCACCCAGACCCGGACAAGTCCGACTGAAAGAAGAAGAGGCTGGAGTTCCACCACCGCAGCGAGCGTGGCCTTCAAGAGGCAGGAGCGTCCTCTGATGAGCTTCAGCAGCAGCTCAAGCAAGGAGGACTTCAGGTCCCATACTACTGGCTGCTGTCAAGGACTGCAGGAGGACCTATGGGAGCCACACCATGGACTGCACCTGACGGGTGAGAGCTATTTGGCACTTTTATGTTTTGTGGCACTTTTATGTTTTGTTCCCAGATGGACATGGCTGTCAGGACTCCCCCCATTCTGCTAAAAATTCCCTGTTGCACCGAAGTGCGCCTATTCTCCTTTTTCCCCCCCTTCTCAGGTTATTTGTGAGCCCCTTTTGCAAAAAGGGTTCTCTATTTGCTGCTGTTCTCTATTATCCATGTGGATTACACATTACCTGTTTGGATTACAATTTTACCTCACATGGATTACAATTGAATTTTGGAATATGTGTTCCAGACAGACTGTTTTATCATTGCCAAGCCAACTAGGATCCATAAGGAGAGAGACTCAAATGTATATCTGAGCCTTTTATGCTTGCACATGTGAAATTGATTGCACTAAAATGTTTGCATACTTATGTCTTTGCTGTATTTTAGCTACACTGTTTTTAATGGCACAGCACTTTAGCCCATTGTGTGTACTCTTTTTCTGGTACTGCAATGTGTCTTATTAAAGGGATTCTCCGGCCTTAACATATTATTGGCAGTGTAAATCTAACCTGTGGAGGGAAGGTTAGTGGTCATATACTTACCTTCCACCTCCCGGTCACGTGGTCCCTCCAGATGGCTTTTCTGGGCTTCCGGCCGAAGTCCGTCTTCTTCTCTTCCTGTCTTCTCTTCCTTTCTCCAGCAGGAGACGGATCGTCACGAGTGACGTCACCGCCTCCTGCTGGAGAAAGCGCCGGCCGGCAGCCTTCACAGCACACTAGGCTGAACGCTAGTGCGCATGTGCGGGACAGCCATCTGTCTCTGCATAGTACAGGGTTCTATGTGAAGCCTGTACTGACTCCTGCACAGCGCAATGTAAGCGCTGTACGGGAGTGACAGCATAGTGATCAGCCACAGAGGTGTGCATGTCAATGAGGGCACTTTGAATGGTAAATAGGGGGCACTGGCAGACATAAAAGGGGCACTGGATGGCAAACACGGGGAGACTGCATGGCACAAAGAGGGCACTGGATGGCACAAGGGGGCACTGGATGGCACAACAGGCAACTGGATGGCACAATGGGGCACTGGATGGCACAAGGGGGAACTGGGTGGCACAACAGGGTACTGGATGGCACAATGGACGATGGCACAAAGAGGGAACTGGATGGCACAAGGGTACTGGATGGCAAACATTGGGCACTGGATGGCACAAGGGGGCACTGGATTACACAAGGGGGCACTAGATGGCAAAAACGGGCAGTGGATGGCAAACATGGGGGACTGGATGGCACAATGGGACACTTAATGGCACAAGGGGGAACTGGATGGCACAATGGGCAAGGCACAATGGGGGAACAGGATGGCACAACAGGGTACTGGATGGCACAATGGGGCACTCAATGGCACAACAGGGTACTTCATGGCACAATGGGGGCACTGGATGGCACAATGGGGGCACTGGATGGCACAAGGGGGAACTGGATGGAACAAGGGGCACTGGATGACAAACATTGGGCACTGGATGTCACAAAGAGGGCACTGGTTGTCCAAAGAGGGCACTAGATGGCACAAGGGCACTGGATGGCAAACATTGGGCACTGGATGGAAAACATTGGGCACTGGATGGCAAACATTGGGCACTGGATGGCAAAAAGGGGTACTGGATGGCAAACATGGGCACTGGATAGCACAATGGGGCATTTGATGACACAAGGGGAACTGGATGGCACAATGGGGCACTGGATAGCACAATGGGGGGACTGGATGGCACAACAGGGTTTCTGGATGGTACAACGGGGGGCACTGGATGGCACAATAGGGGCACTGGATGGCACAATAGGGGCACTGGATGGGACAAGGGGGCACTGGATGACAAACATGGGCACTGGATGGCACAATGGGGGAACTGGATGGAACAATGGGGCACTGGATGGCACAAGGAGGCACTGGATGGCAAAAAATGGCACTGGATGGCAAACATTTGGCACTGGATGGCACAAGGGGGCACTGGATGGCACAAGGGGGCACTGGATGGCACAAGGGGACACTGGATGGCAAAAAGGGGCACTGGATGGTACAATGGGGGCACTGGATGGTACAAGGGGCACTGGATGGCACAAGGGGGCAATGGATGGCACAATGGGGGAACTGGGTGGCACAAGGGGGCAATGGATGGTACTAGGGGCACTGGATGTCCCTGTCATGGGGGCGCCGTGGATGTCCCTGTTGTGGAGGCACTGTGGATGACACTGTTATGGGGACACTGTGGATGACACTGTTATGGGGGCACTGTGGATGTCACTGATATGGCCACACTGTGGATGTCACTGTTATGGGGACACTGTGGATGTCACTGTTATGGAGATACTGTGGATGACACTGTTATGGGGGCACTGTGGATGTCACTGTTATGGGGATACTGTGGATGTCACTTATGGGGGCACTTTGGATGTCACTGTTATGGAGGCACTGTGGATGTCACTGTTATGGAGGCACTGTGGATGTCACTGTTATGGAGGTGCTGTGGATGTCACTGTTATGGAAGCACTGTGAATGGCACTGTTATGGACGCTCAGTATGAGTGATAGGGCTCATGCACAGAACCGTATCTGTTTTGCGGCCTGCAAGTCGTGGATCCACTAAATAAGGATACTGTCCGTCTGTGATTCATATTTTTTTGCAGTCCCATTGAGTTTTATGGGTTTTAGATCTGCATTATGAGGACCAGAATACACAGCTCCTCCATTTGCTTGCAACGGGCCGGTCGCCGCCATTTTGATTGAAGATCTCGGACGAAATCCCGTGCGTGGTGACGTATGACGTCACCATTCCGGTCGACGTGATTACGTCATCTAGGGCTGCGTGAGATTTTGCGCAAGATCTTCAAGCAAGATGATGCCGGCCGGCCCGTCAACAGCAAATGAAGGCAGTAAGTTTGATTTAAATTTTTTTTTACATTAATTTTACACTGTTTTTTTGACTCAGATGCCGCGATCATGTATGAACGCGGCATCTGAGGGGTACGATGATGGGGAGTGGCACTAGTGCTACTTACAAAAGAATGCGCTTCGTGACAAAGTAATTAGTAGAGCTGAGCGAGCACTAAAATGCTCGGGTGCTCGTTATTCGAGTTGAATTTTTCCCGATGCTCGGGTGCTCGTTTCGAATAACGAACCCCATTGAAGTCAATGGGAGACTCGAGCATTTTTTGCAGGGGGCCAAGGCTCTGCCTAGGGAAGGCTGGGTGAAAACCTGGAAACCTCAGAAAATGATGGAAACACCACGGAAATGGACAGGAAACAGCAGGGGCAGCATGCATGGATACCTCTGAGGCTGCCTAATCCCACCATTACCCCAAATTCTCGGGCAACAGCCTGGTGGTGACCCTCAAGGCAATTGTGCTCACCCAGACCATAAAAATTTATCGTGGCCCTGTATGGCTGTGACTACAGAGTGACCGAGTTACAGTGCAGGAGCAGGCGAAGCACATAAAAATTTATCAAGGCCCTGTATGGCTGTGACTACAGAGTGACCGAGTTACAGTGCGGGAGCAGGCGAAGCACATAAAAATTTATCGAGGCCCTGTATGGCTGTGTCTACAGAGTGACCGAGTTACAGTTCAGGAGCAGGCAAAGCACATAGAAATTTATCGAGGCCCTGTATGGCTGTGACTACAGAGTGACCGAGTTACAGTGCAGGAGCAGGCGAAGCACATAAAAATTATTGTGGCCCTGTATGGCTGTGACTACAGAGTGACCGAGTTACAGTGCAGGAGCAGGCGAAGCACATAAAAATTTATCGTGACCCTGTATGGCTGTGACTACAGAGTGACCGAGTTACAGTGCAGGAGCAGGCGAAGCACATTAAAATTTAGCGTGACCCTGTATGGCGGCGGTGACAACAGAGTGATCAAGTTAGACTGAGGTAGCAGGTGAACCACCCAAAAATTTAGCCTGACACAGCATGGCGGTGACACCACCAATGCCTTTGTCCAACTGAGATTGCAGTCAAATGGCTGTAGGTGAGCCTCCCAAAAATTTTTTTTTGGAGTGTCGGAAGTCGACCCTCCGAAAAAAAAAATTTTTGTGTCTGTGGTTGACGATACTGAAAAATTGTTTTAGAGTGTCTGTAGTTGACACTCCTGAAAAATGGTTTTAGAGTGTCTGTAGTTGACGCTCCGGAAAAATTGTTTGGAGAGAGGGCCTGTAGGTGGCCCTCCGGAAACATTGTCTTAACAGAGTGCCAGTTGGCCCTCTAAAAAATTCCCTTTTGGGTCAGCGTTTGGCAATGAAGAGAAGGAGGAGGAGGAGTAGAGGAGAGGAATCGGATATATAAGGAATCTTATTCTTTAGCTGCTTTCCCCCGGAGGAGATTTGAATTCTGGTGAAATCCAGGCTTTGTTCATTTTAATAAGCGTCAGCCTGTCAGCGCTGTCAGTTGCCAGGCGTGTACGCTTATCGGTGATGACGCCACCAGCTGCACTGAATACCCGCTCTGACAACACGCTAGAGGCAGGGCAGGCCAGCACCTCCAAGGCGTACAGCGCCAGTTCAGGCCACGTGTCCAGCTTTGAAACCCAGTAGTTGTGTAGAGCAGAGTGATCACGCAGAACGTTGGTATGGTCAGCTAGGTACTCCCCACCATCTTTCTGTACAGCTCCCCCCTACTCTGCCTAGACTGGGGACAGGTGACAGTGTCTTGCTGGGGTGACATAAAACTGGCAAAGGCCTTGGAGAGCGTTCCCCTGCCAGTGCTGGACAAGCTGCCTGCTCGCCTCCTCTCCCCCGCTACTTGGCCCACAGAACCACGCCATAGTGGCGTCATATGGGAAGGATTGTTTCAGCTTGTGCACCAGGGCCTGTTGATATTGATTCACTCTCATACTCCTTTCCTCTACAGGGATGAGGGTGGAAAGGTTCTGCTTGTACCGTGGGTCCAGGAGAGTGAACACCCAGTAATCGGTGTTTGAAAAAATGCTTCTAACGCGAGGGTCACGGGATAGGCAGCCTAACATGAAGTCTGCCATGTGCGCCAGAGTCCCAACATGCAAGAATTCCCTCTCCTCACTGGCCTGACTCTCCATTTCCTCCTCCTCCTCCTCCTCCAACTCCTCCTCTTTAGCCCATACACGCTCAAGAGTTAAGAAGGACTGAGCATTGGTACCCTCTTCTGTCTTGCCAACATTCTCCTCCTCTTCCTCCTCATTCTCATCCCCCTCCTCCAATACGCACTGAGAAACAGACAGGAGGGTGCTCTGGCTATCAAGCGACGTATCTTCTTCCCCCATCTCCTGTGACAAGAAGCAACTGACTTGATGCTGAGCAGTGAGTTTTTCAACAGGCAAAGCAGCGGGATGGTGAGGCTGATAATGGCGGCATCGCCGCTGACCATCTGTGTTGACTCCTCAAAGTTGCTCAACACCTGGCAGATATCAGACATCCACGTCCACTCCTCATTGTAGACTTGAGGAAGCTGACTGACCTGACTACCAGTTCTGGTGGAAGTTGACATCTGGCAGTCTACAGTCATGGCCAAAAGTTTTGAGAATGACACAAATATTATATTTTCACATGATCTGCTGCCCTCTGGTTTTTATGTGTGTTTGTCAGATGTTTTCATCACATACAGAAATATAATTGCAATCATATTATAAGTAACAAAAGCTTATATTGACAGTTAGAATGAGTTAATGCAGCAAGTCAATATTTGCAGTGTTGACCCTTCTTCTTCAGGACCTCTGCAATTCTCCCTGGCATGCTCTCAATCAACTTCTGGACCAAATCCTGACTGATAGCAGTCCATTCTTGCACAATCAATGCTTGCATTTTGTCAGAATTTGTAGGTTTTTGTTTGTCCACCCGTCTCTTGATGATTGACCACAAGTTCTCAATGGGATTAAGATCTGGGGAGTTTCCAGGCCATGGACCCAAAATCACTATGTTTTGTTCCCTGACCATTTAGTTATCACCTTTGCTTTATGGCAAGGTGCTCCATCATGCTGGAAAAGGCATTGTTGATCGCCAAACTGCTCTTGGACGGTTGGGAGAAGTTGCTCTCGGAGGACATTCTGGTACCATTCTTTATTCATGGCTGTGTTTTTAGGCAAGACTGTGAGAGAGCCGATTCCCTTGGCTGAGAAGCAACCCCACACATGAATGGTTTCAGGATGCTTTACAGTTGGCATGAGACAAGACTGCGTGGTAGCGCTCACCTCGTCTTCTCCGAATAAGCTGTTTTCCAGATATCCCAAACATCGAAAAGGGGATTCATCAGAGAAAATGACTTTACCCCAGTCCTCAGCAGTCCACTCCCTGTACCTTTTGCAGAATATCAGTCTGTCCCTGATGTTTTTTTCTGGAGAGAAGTG